>JAFVLL020015659.1:0-14448 GCA_021397915.2 Tor tambroides | reverse complement strand
GAGCCCCGCCTTGATGTAATGATTGACAGCTAGGGGGCGTGCTCGGCTCGGAATGCATTTTCAAATCCACAATGACTTAAACTATATTCATCGCGCGGGGTATTTAATCAAATTGCAACTGAAACGTCATATATGTATAGTGTATACGTATATATGTAAGTGTCAATGCATTTAAGAAAAATAAAAGACATTTAAATCACCATTTTGCTACCCTTTTGCTGTACCTTTGGCTCAGAATGCATTCTGAAATTCTCACTGCATTTTGCTACAATTATCACGCGGTATTATGATGAAAATGCAATCAGAAGTGTCCTACCCCTAAGTCTAAATGCATTTAGGAAAAACAGCATTTACATGATAATTTTGCTACAGTTTTTGCTTGGACATGTTAAACATATCTAGTCAAGTTGGGTAATACATTTTCATTTCCATTTTGCAACTTATAAAGCTTTAAAATATGTTTTTAATTTGCATATTAAAACTAGTGTAGAAAATGGCAAATTTAAATTATATAATTGAATTTTCATTTTCATTTTGCACTAAATGTTGCACATATGTATGGGAAAATGTAAATTTAAATACAGAAATACACTGCCATTTTACATATTGCATTGCCATTTTGCATATTACATTTCAAATTGAATTTAGCTACACATATGCTTCCATGAAAACACACCTCTACATACATAATACATAATCTCCTGCAGTTTCCAACTGAAATGAACACTAGTGGCAGTAAAAGACCAACAACTTTTGTTCTTTTTCACACAAATGATGATTATATAGAGGCAGATTTTCTGTAAAAATATTTTTTATAATAAAAATAACTTATTTTGGCACGATTCCTTGCACAATACTCCATTATGACCCTAAAACATGTTTACCATAGTGCATGATTTGTCAACTAATACATTTTGACAGTTATATCACATAATCTGGTCCATATGTATGGCTTTATAATGTAGTAAACTTGCTCGGTAGCCCACCTGGTACGGCATTGCAGTTGCAGTGCAGAGCACTCAGGTACAAGTATGAAACATGAGTCATGATAAAACAGTTCAAAAACATGGCATAGTTCCCTTAGCAAATGGGTCTTTATCTCACTAGACTTTTCATTTCTAAATGTTCACATATCTGTTTCAGAACGTACTTTTAGCACCACTTACTGGTCATATGTTGCGAAACATGGAAAAAGCAACATAATTACCACAGGTACATTTCAATGAGCCTGGGTTGTTATGTATTACTTGTGTGCTATATTCATATGCAGACATACAATAGTTTGCGATAAACAGTATAGTAAATGAATTGCATAGTAATGAGAATTTCTGCATTTTAACTTTTAAGGAATAGTTCACCTAAAAATGAAAACTTGCTAAAAGTTTACTCACCCTCAGGCCATCCAAGATGTAGTTTGTTTCTTCATCGAAACAGATTTGGAGAAATGTAGCATTACATCACTTGCTCACCAATGGATCTGCAGTGAATGGGTGCCGTCAGAATGAGAGTCCAAACAGCTGATAAAATCACAATAATCTACAAGCAATCCACACCACTCCAGTCCATCAGTTAACATGAAAAGTCCATCTGTTTTTGTCCTCTCACATCCAAATCCATCCACATAATTTTTGGAACTGTTTGGACCATTTTTACTCGTAAACAGTGCTTGATCTGTGCATATTTCTTTCCTGATTCAGACGAGACAACTTTTTCACTGGAGAAAGCACAATTTTGGATAGTGGACTAAGTTTGAAGTTAAAAATGGAGTGGTGTGGATTACTTTTGGATTATTGTGATGTTTTTATCAGCTGTTTGGGCTCTCATTCTGACGGCACCCATTCCCTGCAGAGGATCCATTGGTGAGCAAGTAATGAAATGCTACATTTCTCCAAATCTGTTTCGATGAAGAAACAAACTACATCTTGGATGGCCTGAGGGTGAGTTAATATTCAGCAAATTTTCATGTTTGGCTGAACTATTCCTTTAAAACAGACCAAATTTATCACTAAGAAGTGATCTGATCACACAGTCAGGAGAGCAACAAACAAAGAAAT
Organism: Tor tambroides; assembly: GCA_021397915.2. Classification (NCBI taxonomy): domain Eukaryota; kingdom Metazoa; phylum Chordata; class Actinopteri; order Cypriniformes; family Cyprinidae; genus Tor; species Tor tambroides. The sequence goes on along the minus strand of JAFVLL020015659.1, from coordinate 12,394 downwards.
GTGAGCTGATCTGTCATAATTAAATTGTTATAGTAATTAGTATACTATTTTGGTTGCTTAATTGTTTCTTAATACCCTTGAATAGAAGCATACTTCATTTTTTTCTCACCATCTCACTTTACAATAAATGTTGTCATGGCAACTAACACCAATTGTCATGCCGGTTCGGTAACTTGGCTAGCGAAGCGGCGAGGAAGTGAACAATCATTTCCACCACCTACACCGCTTTGTCATTTAGTCATTTCTCATGCATGGCACAAAAGTTGCACTAATGAAATAATCTTACAGCTGGAAATAGAAAAAAAATATTGGTGGATGTTACAACAGAGATACAAATACACAACATAAATGACATCATTCAAAGAGCTTTAAATGCCAAACAAGCAATGACACCAGAACTCAGAAAGCTACAGTTGCTTGCTGGAATAAAATGATGCATAACCGAATACTGGTTTGAAAAAGTTACAGAAATCTGAAAAGGATACACGAAGGAAAAAGCACGCTCTGATCTGTGCTCAGAAGACCCAGAATCTGATCACCACAAATAAAAGTATCCAGCTGGACAGCACATCTTTCAGTATCAGTGGAAACGCTTTGCTAATGGACAGCTTGAGCACTAATTTAAGCAGCAGTGCAGTGATAGCTCTATAAACAACATCTCAAGGCCACGAGGCCAAGCAATGAGCACTGAGACTGGCACAGATTCATCTTCATGTCGTCAGTCTCGTCTTGAGATGTTTCACGAAGCGAGCAACACCTTATTACCAAACATAAACAATGAAGGAAATGGCACAATTATCTATTTTTTGATCTACTTCCAGCCTTTCTCGTGCCTCTGACGCTCTTAGCTAATGCACAGAGACGTTGCATTAGTCACACTCTGAGATTCTGCCGTGAATAGATTTACCAGCATGTCGATTACACAGCGCACTTCATGCGGCTGCACGAGATGGAGGAAGCAGAAAGCTGTCCATTATACTTTGCCTGTTCAGTGGTTGATTTGAAAAGCACAGGAGAAAAAAGTGAAACTAAGCCTCAATGGAGGACACATTCATTCAAGTGCAACAAACAACAACAGATTTCATATTAACAGCAGAAACTACTGTAGCTGAAAGTGTACAGCATATTGGAAAGCAAATACAGTATTCTGGTGAATATTTTTTCTAAGTCGTATGTGAAAGAGGACGAGTTAAGCAATAATAATTGTTTCAAGTCAACACAAAATTAAAATTTTGTACATTTCATTTTGACCACATAACTTTCAGCGAAAACACTTCTTTCTAGTAACAGAAGCAGAAATTGACTGCATCTTAAAGGGCCAGTTCACCCATAAATGAAAATTCAGTCATCATTTACTCACCCTCAGGTCATTCCAAACCTGTAAGATGTTCTTTTTTCTGCTGAACACAAAAGAATTTATTTTGAAGAATGTTGAGAAACAAACAGTTGACGGTAGCCACTGACTTCCATAGTATTCTTCCATCATATGGAAGTCAGTGGCTACCATCTTTCGTTTTCATCAGAAAAAATAAACTTGAGGGTGAGTAAATGATGACTGAATTTGTATTTTTGGGTGAAATGTCCCTTTAACATCCAATCAACAACTGATGGATGGAACCTTGTCCCCGAAATTAACATTTTTTCTTTCTCAATAATTCATTGCACAGATATACGCCACAATACAGACGAAAAAATCTGCCAATACTTAAACTATTTAAACTACACTGTATTAAGCATATTAAACAAGTGCTGTTAGGAAAAAAAAGATATATTTTTGCATAACATTCTGATTTATTCATCACATTAGAAATAGCCATATACTGTACATACTTTATATACATAGAGCCATGAACTACTTCTACTGAAATTTGGGGGCTCATATTGTATTCAAATGAATATTCTTGTAATATAAATCTCACATTCTGAATGCAGTATTCAATAACTTGTTAGCAGCAAAATACTTTTAATTCACCAGCAGAACCTCTACTGCTGCATTTTTTTGCATTTTTAAACATATGTATTATGTATTATTTATTGTTAGCAGAAAAAAAAAAACATCTCAAACCCTCATCCAAAGCATAAACCAAACACTCAAACAATTGTGGCATCAGGACAATGTGCTATTTTGAAAAGCGCAATTGCAAACCTGAAGAGGAACGAGGACAAAAGCACACACAGAACTCATCTAGGAATACCTCATTTATTGATGCCAAAGCATGCATCGTTGTAGTGTAGAGTGCTAAACTCTGACTCTCATCTCCCTATGAGTACAGCTGAAATGCTTGTGCGCTGATGGCTGCACGCCCCTTTTCCTAAGAGAAATTGCAGAAAGGAAGCTGCTGGCTCGAGAGAAGGATTTCACATGCTGTTCTAATCGGACAAAACACAGGCTTCTGGTGAAATTTTACTGAATGTCATCATTGAACCACCAAACCATTTTCTACTTGAAATATGGTTATGGCCTAAGTATGTTACAGTAATTCTTCATAGCTGCCTAGGAATTACTGAATAGTTTTAACCTTCAGAAACAAATGTTAAAAAAGGAGAGAGTTGTTATGAACCATAAACCCTAGAAAGCCTACTGTATTATGTCTGATGTGCAAAGCTTTATGCAGATTTTTATAAAGTAAACGTAAGAATAACTTTTATATTATTAGCAATATTTCAAGAAAAGCACTTACTGGACTGAAGCAACTGAGGGTTACTTGATTATTCATACATAATATTTAGAAAAACCATGAATGTGAGAATTAAACATGACCCATAAGGCTTTTGAGAAACATTTATTTCTTTAGTTCTTGTCATATTTTATTACCATTTTCTAAACTATAGCGAATAAACTGTGATAATGTGAGAAATGTTGAAGGTGTCTGAATAAATTTTGGTTTGACTGTATAATTGAAATATCATCTTACTAAGACATATTATTTGGAGATATAGAGTGACAACTGATATTTAAATACATTTTATTTAATTGGTCTATAAATAACTGGTTATAAAGAGAATTTCATCTTACTTTTTGGCCATGTAAATATTACAAACTACACCAAATTGCATATTTTGCTTAGTTCGGGCTTCTGAATAAAAGTAAAACAACAACAACAACAACAACAACAACATTTAATTCATAATTCATTCCTTCATTTATTTATTTATTTAGTTTTTGTAATTTTGAAGGTTCAAATAACAATTTCATTAAAAAAACGGGATTTTAGGACTAAAGTCAGTTGTTAGCCATTTGAGTGAAAAAATATAATAATAATCAGTAAAAAGTCTACAGAATCAACAAAATAACATGACTACTACAACATTAATTATTCATATGATGTCCATAGTGTTTCTATACTTTTTGTTAAATGATTAATTTCGTAGTATTCGAATCATTTATTATATCGTTTATAATATATATGTTTTAATTATATATTTTTAAACTAATTTAAAAAAAAAAAAGTACATAAACATGGGAACCCTGAAAGTAAAACATACAGCTGCGGTCTTAAGTTTGCATTCACCTTGCAGAATATAGGCTACAAAATGTAATAATTTTAACAGGGATCATAACAAATTGCATTTTGTTTTTTATTTTGTACTGCTCTAAATGAGCTATTTCACATAATGATGTTTACACATAGCCCACAAAAAAAATTAAATAAATAAATAACAGCCAAATTAAAAAAAAATCCTGTTCAAAAATTTACATGTTATTATTTAGCTATTATTTTGTCTTGTGGATTATTCGTAAACATCTGTTATGTGAAATAGCTAATTAAGGGCAGGACTAAATAAAAAAACAACAACAACAACATGCAACTGAAAAAAAAAAAGATTACAAAAAAAAAAAGACCGTAACTGTATATCCCACAACGCTCCACATATCCTTGTTTTGTGTCACAGCTGAAATCCTGCTAAACTCTTCACAAGCATTTCCTCTGTATAGTGCTGCCCCCCTGTGACCTTCAGCAGATTTTATACACGGTCAATGCTGTGTAAATATGCACTCTGCTAATCAAACATTGATTAACAGTTTTTTACATTAACATCTATTCTAAAGCTGCCTGAGAAACCGATTTTACACTTTGACCAAGACAAAGGCTTAGTTTCCAAACATACAAATTTGATTTTGGAAGCTCCTGAACTGGCAGCCTGGCCAAATTGCTTCAATCAAAGAAATGATTATGTAAATCAGGAGCTTCATTGCTTAGCTGGAATAGATCATTAACACAGCATGCGTTCTCTCAAGTCCAACTGTCTCTCCGAATCATCGGGAATTTATGGAAATGTTTATCCAGCAAACTCTATTAAACTATCAAAATGGAATATCGCTTAATAGTCGGCCTGGAGAGGCAGTGATGAGGTCACTCATTAACAGCACATGCAAATGAAGGCAGGGGAGTTATTGGACCAAAGGTTGAGATTGATTTATTTATTTATTTTTAAGAGAGAGAACATTACGTGAATTATTGTCTTCCAACATCTAAGAAATCGATCTTAACAATGAGCTTTTCTGTACATATTTCTTATGTCACTTGTGCATTGCAGGTTTCAACATGAAATGTATTAAATTATAATAGAAATAAATAAAATGTAAAACATTCATTTGTTTATTCATTGTTTACATATTTAAAAATGCTAATTATTTTATTACATTATTATGTATCAGATTTGCATTCTGCAGTTACATGAGGCAAAAGAAGTGTGAAACATCAAGAAAGAACTGGAATGGATGGCTTTGTCTTCAAAAAAAAAAAAAAAGCTTGTGTCTACAAATGGAAGCTGCTTATTGGATCAGCAAAGGTAAGCATCATCTAACTGTTAAAATGCTCTCAAAATTCAATATATGGGGGCAAAAAACTTTTTGTCTTACTTTTTTCAACTTATTTGAAAATATTTCCAAACAAAGCCTTAATAGAGCTGTGTGCATCTCCAAAAAACACACAGTGGTGTTTCGTTCCTAAACCAATCAGCATTTTTGAATGAATCAATAATTCACTGATCCATTCAGAATGACAGACAGTTGCTTCACTCATGCGCAAAAAATGTATTTTGTTGATACTGATTTATTTGATTGGTAACAGCCTACAGTGTCTCATTATTATAATAAAATGTATTGATTAACTGTAAGAATTTGACATAAAAGATGATGCATACTTCTAAGAAAAAAATATTTTTATAAAGGTAAAAATGTCCCTGGAAATCAAAGGTGGCAAATACTGACCTTTAATGTAAAAATTCATTTCTGATAGACCAGGAGCACAGAATATGAAGAATATGAAAAGCTGTCCATGACAGGTCTAAACCAGTCAAGATACAGCACAAAATACACTCAGAAAAATATGATCTAATTATTGTTATCAACAAAATCTATGAGATATTTTTGGTCAATATCACTTGCCCTACTTGCAACTCTTGCCTTAAAAACAAACACTGCAAACAAATGAGGCTTAGTTACAAACTAAGTAGTAACCAAGCCCATAGTGTGAACTTTACATCACAATTTAAGAAAGACGTTATAAATATCTGGTGTAATCTCACCCTGGAGAAGAGAATACATTCAATATTCATTGCCGAATTCAATCCCATTCCCAAAGAGACAGACAGATTTCACTTTATATGCTAAAGTATTCAACTTGATACAGTCAAGGGGGACTCTGGACACTCCTAATTATTTCTACACTGCCGATGACACTGAGCCACTAATGAATGTCCTCAGGGTAACTGAAAATCCTCAGGCTTGTCCGATGAGAAGGTGGAAGTCTATTAGCTGAAACAGCTGATATGACAGGACATAAATTTACACTCAAGTATATCTACTCCAATAATCCAGCTCACATAATGATCCTGAAGGTCCCAATATACAGCATTCTCAGCAAAAGTTTTAGTTCATTCTTTGCTCATGTTTACCCAAACAACAAAGCCCAAACTATTATATTCAACAGCTATTAACTCTCACATGCAATAATCACACTCAAATTAAAACTAAAATGTTTGTATACAACTCAACTGCACATAAGGTAGTTTTCATAAAAACTTGTCTTCATGACAAATTTAATTAACAGTAAATAAGCTTCCTCTAGTCTGAAATGCAATGTTAAGTGACATATTGATCACAAGCTGTTTTATTGATGTCTTTCTGTGGCTGAAACCCTAATCGAATGATTGCATGAGACATAAACATTTCTGTAAGTTGTACTGTATCTTTCAACACCTTCTGATGTTCATTCATGTTTATTTTGAGCTTTATGAAGGTGGAAGCAACTCACGCTTCGTGGTGCCGCTTTAACTAAGGTGGTTACAGCCATCTGTCACGCCACATTTAAGAGCGTCAAAATGACATTTATTGTTTGAATTTTGTGATAAAATCAACAGAATTTGGGAGCTGAGACTGATTATTGGATGGTAAGTGCACTACAAATAATGTTTGGTGAAAGGGAAAACGTAGACCTGGCAACCCTGGCTTGAACTATTCATAAGGTCTCACAGAACCTGCGTTAACGGCACTATTTTATTTAATGCTACCTGATCTTATGACGAAAACGTACCTGTGGGAACTTTTTCACAAGCTGCGAAATATGTACCAGTAAGTACATATCACTGCCGTTTCCAAAAGAAATGAACACTAGAGGCGGTAAAACATCGAGCACTTGTAAACATTTTCGTACACAGTTATGATTACAGCTCGATATGTTTTACTTTCTGGATGTAACAATCTTGCTTGGTAGCTGCTCAGCTGGCACGGAATTGGACTTGGGATGCAGAATCCTTGTGTATGAATCTCGTCAAAAACATGACTCAAGATAAGCGATATAGAAAAACAAGCTAAAACGTCATTTTTAAAAAGGCACAGAGCATTAGACTTATAGCGCCCCTCAATGGACGTTTCAGAACTGCGGTGACACCTACAAAACCAACGTCACATAAAACGTATCATATGTACGTTCGTCTGTTCCGGGGGAAAAAAACAAAACTCTTTTAGCACAACTCAGTGGACATTTCACATCGAATATGTCACAAAATGTACATGGCAGTACGTATTTCATGTCTTGCAAAAAAGTCCCCACAGGTACATTTTTGTCATGAGATCAGGTTGAGAATGAGATTGCGTTAATGCATTATTATCGCATTAACTTCAACAACCCTAAGTTCTACACACACAAGTTGCAATCTTAGACGTTTCTCCTCCCCCTTTTGACTGACAATATATAATCGGACTTGATTAATATCGGCTGTTTTTAAACAATCAGAAGATAGCAATAGTGCATTTAATTGCTTTTATTGGCTGAAACTGATTATTGGTTGATACATCGGTGCATCCCTTCTTCATACAGTACAGTTTTACAGTATAATCAGTGTTGCAAAGTTCTTTAATTTAAAAAATATATATATAAAGCAGCTGACCAGTGTGTTTATGTTTTTACTTGTGTTTGAGCTTGACAAAATGAGTTATGTGATGAACCTGAAATACTTCCACATCAAAGAATGTGGAGTAGCAGATGGACCAATGACAGAGCTCAAAAGAGTTTTCCACAAAATTCACAAAGACAAGACATTTTGAAACACTGAAATTAACTTTGTTCTGACAAGATTTTGTTAAAAAATGCCCATTTGTTCTTCAATTTTGCTTGAAGTATACCAGGGCTTTAAACAATATTTGAATATGTATTCTACAAGCTTTAATTGAATTCTCAAAGCTCTCTCATTGGTATGCTAATTCAACAGCGCCCAAAAGCCAGATGCCCCAACCAAAGCACTCACGGCTGTTCCAACCATAAAAATCCCTGGCTTTTCTCCAGCTGGCTGGCACTGGTCTTGACCTTCCCAGAATTCTCTCAAAGAGCCCTGATGGTGGGCCACCTGCTGTTGCAATCGACTGCAAATTAACCAATCATAATGGCCCCACAGCTCATATTTAAGCCTAAATAAGTAGGCAGGTTGAGTCATTAGATCTCACAGACTCATTCTCATGTGTTTGGCTAACAGGATATACTGAACAAGCCATTATGAATTTAGGATACACAATTAATCTAAAAATTACCAAGGTTACAGGTGTCATGATTAGTAATCGTTAAAATACATCCATTTAGGTTGACCTCCTTTGGGTCAAAACAATGTAAAACGTAATTTAACCCTGAGAAACACACACACACACACACACACACACACACACACACGTTTGTTTCTTTGAATTGTGGGGACTTTCCATAGACTTCTATTACTTTTATACTGACCAAACGATATTTTTTATCCCCTAATCCAATCCTACCCCTAAACCCACCCCTTACAGAAAACCTGTTTGCATTGTTACACTTTCATATAAACATCATTTACTATTTTTAATATTTTTTTTCCCTCATGGGGACCACAGGCCAGTCCCCACAATGTCAAAAAAGTCAGGTTTTACCTTCCTTGTGGGGATATTTGGTCCCCACAATGTAGCATAAACAAGAACACACACACACACACACACACACACACACACACGGTATATACGTTGTTATATATTTTTTTTATAGAAACAGAATAGAAATATAAATCTTTTGTAACAATATACACTACCATTTAGTGCCAGTATGTTTTATTATTATTAGATTTTTTTTTTTTTTATGAAATTAATACTTTTATTTAGCAAGGATATGTTAATTGATTTTTTATTCATCAAAGAATCCTGAAAAAAGTATCACAGGTTCCCAAAAAACTATTAAGCGGCACAGCTGTTTCCAACATTGATAATAAATCAGCATATGCGACACTGAAGACTACAGTAATGATGATGAAAATTCAGCATTGCATCACAGGAATAAATTACACTTTACTGTATTAAAATATATTAAAAATATATTAACTATATTAAAAAAGAAAAGTGTTGTTTTAAATTGTAATAATATTTCACAATATTACTGTTTTTTACCTTGATGAGCATAAAAGACAAAAAACAATAAAAATCTTCCCAAACTTTTAAAAGGTAGTGTATATACAATATTATAAATAAAAAAAACAATAAAACTGTATATTTATATAGTGTATATCTTCTATATTGTACATATAAAAAATAAAAGCCATTCATATAAATAACAAATAGTATAACATTTTGTCTTTGAAATATCACACTTAATATTTTTCTCACACTGTCTGGGATCATCATATTTTGAAGTCTTTCATTAAAAACGTTATAGACTGTCGTGATTTAGTATAGTATAGATGTATAAATCAGCAATACAATCTTTTAGGAATATATAAATATCACATATATAAATATCCCTGACGTGTGCTGTTGTACTGGATATCAGAACAGAAATAATAGCACTTTCCTCTCACTGCTCAAAGCATTCTGTAATTACTCTGCTCAACAATTAAAATAATTACATTTGTCATAATCATGCAGGCTTATTACAGATATAGGATCATATCTTATGTCATTACTGTATCTATTTCCAGGCCTTAAAGAAACTGTCTTGTTCTACCGCAATCTGAAAAGACATAAAGGCAACTGTGTATCCCTGGATTATTACAGAGCTCTCGCCTGTTCCCAAGAGTGGCTTACTGTATGCCAACTTGTTTAGATGGGAAAGCTGACCAGAGATTGGCAAATGGATAGCTTTTAGAGCGCCGAGCGAAAGTAAAATCCCAGAGTGCCAGTGATTTGTTGCGTTTGTACTGCACGCGGCAGGTACACCGGCACATTACCTCAGATTAATTAGTGGTGTTGCTTCTTACTGTCTGACTGCCTTCTGATCAGAATATTTATGCGATGCATTATATTCAGAATTTAATAACACATAGGCAGGTGATTTAGCATATAGACACTAGAATAGAAGGGAGAATGGAGAATTATACTCATTTGCAACCCTTACCAGCCACAAACATCTTCCTTCCAACATGCAATAGTTCACTGGCAGTGACAGACCATTATATTCAAATATAATTTACGTTAAGTCATTACCCTGCTGTCTCAAAATGGATGTTCTTGTCATTTAATCTACAGTATATGTTGATCTATTGTATATCATGGCCTTTGTGTTATAAAACAAAGTCAAAGTCACATATGTTATATTGAGGAATTCTGTTTGTTTAGATATAGATTCTAAATGACTTTTTAGAATAAATGTGTTTCTTGAACACTTCAAATAAACTTAAAATACTGAATGAAAACAAAATTGACTGAGCCATCAGCTGAGCAAAAATCAATAGCACATAGAACATTTTGATTACACCTGGACCGTTTCTATCATGAAAACTACCATTAGTAAAAAACTAGTTAATTTTTAAAAGGTTTCCTTTTGTGGACTCAGTTGTTGTGTTAATAATCCAGCACAAAAATGTGAAACCTTCAGGCACTTAGAATTATGCTTTGTCACATTGCCCATTAATTTTTCATAAAACTATGGAAACCATCGCCAGTGCAAAATAACAACGGTAGCAAGAACCTTTCCTGAGCAAAAAATGAAATATTGAAAATTGAAAAACAAATAGAAGGCAAAGCTTCGCTCGATCTCTTTAGCTTCCACATTGCTTTTAAAGGAAATATTTATGCAAAAATGAAAATTCTGGCAACGTTCTACATATACGGCTATTGAAATGTGTGATAAACGAGTAAATGATGGCAGAATAATCAATTCTGTGTGAACTATTCCTTCAAGGTTGAACAGGAAGAGGGCAATAGAAAAGTGTGAAATTGGTGCCTAATGTTTCAACTCTTTTGCAGATGCTTATAAAGCTCCTGCTGATTTTGGAGAACAACCTGGATTCACACAGACTCTAAAACAGAAGCAATATTTCCTCTCAACTCTTCAGATGAATCAGCACTCATTACAAGTTCATTAACTCAACTGCTGTTATAGTGCAATTTCAAAGATTTATGGGGCGCCTGGGTTTTATTTCTCCTAATCAATTTCCATCTTAATGGCGGTAAAACTGGAAGAAAATCTTTAGAAATAAAAGTTATTAATAGGCAGGCCATAACCATGGCTATCCGTTGCAAAGCACACACAACAACAATAATAATAAAAGAGGAGTTATCGACAGTGGGACTGCAGAGGTGAATGGGGTCTGTGCAGGATGTGGAAATCTCATTGGTAAAGCTTTACAAAAAATCCATGAATAAGATAAAACCCTATGAGAACGTGAGTAAAAGTGAACAAACGAAACAGCACATTTACAAGGACATGCTTTGGTGAATCCTACTACTGTATATCATTTAATATGTTAAATAGTAAATCTTTTCGTTAGACAGAGCTGAAAAGACACTTTAAAATTTCCTTTCTGAATTGCTAGATTTTAAACCTCTTTACACCTTTGAGAACACTGTACTGTAATTAAAATGGACCCAAGAATACCAATAATGATACAGTATGCTGTAAGTATATCATGAAATATTGCGTCAACTATTGGACCAGTGGTTAACAGAAAATGTTGTTCAGCCACTAAAGTTCATAAGCTGGACCAATGGACCAGTAGATGTACTAAGGTTTTTTGAACAGTAAGGGTCAGATTTACTAACCAGCGCCAATCGTCTTTTGGCGTTAAAATAGTACTGTCAGGATGTACTAAAGACGCGCAGTGAAGAATTAGCGCTGAAAAGGCGTGGACACAGTTATTTTTGCACCTGACCTTATTGAATACTCATTTGTAGGAGTTTCCCTTTCAGACACAAAATTTATGGGAGGAGAGTATTCAAATGAATCACGCAACAGGATTTACTAACGTTTGCGCTCGTCAAATTACTGGTATTTGCGCCATTATTTAACTCCCCAAAAAAGCATGTCTTAAAGCAGGCGCTAATTTGCGCTGCTCTTGGTAGATTGCGCTGGTCATTATAGAAATGATCTGGCTGCGTCTGTGTTCTTTAATGTGCACATTGTCAGTAAATCATACGCAGAATTTTCCCCTCCCATCGGTGCTTTTATGGAATTGAGTGATGAATAATCAATACCTAACCTAGTCAAAAAGATTTATTTAATGTCATCTGTGTTGTGTTTTTTGGAACTATTTTTCATCAGAGCATAAAACGAATTAACTGACAATGTTGTGTCTAAAATGTAAGTAACTCAACATTAATGTCTTGTTTGCTGAACAGTTGCAAACAGGCCCCTTGGTGCTCCAATAACTTAGCAGAAAAAACCCCAAGTCTGATGGTTAGAACTATGGCAATAACACATTACTGCTTTAGTATATGTCTGAATAATTTCAGATACAGTCCAAATATAGTTTTATACTTATATAATAGTCAATTTTCAATGCATCACGGGATGATAAGTTCATTCTGTCATTATAGAAACACTTTAGTATAGTCTTTTACCTTCATGCTTCAAACCTAAGTTTGTTTTGCTGTGCTTTGAGTCAGCTGGTTTGGTTCAAGGCTTGAAAACTGGACAGAAAAAATGAATATGAAAAATTCTTC
>JAFVLL020015658.1:0-13060 GCA_021397915.2 Tor tambroides | reverse complement strand
GATTTTTTTTTTTTTAATGCGCTTATTATTGATTCATTTATTAATAATATTCTAATTTTCTGAGACAGCACAATGCAAAAGTTTTTTTATTTTTTCATTTTTTAGCATACAGGAATTTTCAACAGTTGAGTTAAATGGCTATATTTAATTAATTATAGGATAATTTGTATGATTTTTTTGTGCATCTGCATAGAAAATAAAAAGAATTTAAAAAAGCTAAAAATTTAAAAAACCATACCACTTTTAGCCATTTGATTTTTTTTATTTTTTTTTTATTGGGTGTTTTGTTAAATAAAAAACCACATATTTTGAAACAGATTTTTATATTTTCTGTTTTATTTTAATTTTAGATAAAGTATGTGATTTTGTTGTGTTTTGTCATTTTAAGTAGTGTTTTCATATGTTTATTTTTTATATCAAATAAAACAGGTAAAATAAACCATACTTTTAGGGTTGAACAATTAGATTTTTATGATTTTTTTTAATTGTAATTTTTGTTAAAAATGATTAACAAAGTATATTTAGAATATATATCAATATATATTTAATATTTAAAATAAAATTATTAAATTTTTTTGTGCCACTGTAAAAATTTTAGTAAAATTTTCTTCATTTTCAAACTTTAAACTAAGATGCTGAAACACTATATCATGAGCAGCTTGTGAACACAGTGCTGCACTTCACTGAACACGCAGCGCATATATTTATTTAATTAAAATATAGCCTTTGATTGCATTACGCCATGTCATGATATCGTATTCATTCTTATATATCATGCAGCCCTCAGATCAAGCATTTGTGTGCTTGTGTAGAGTGTTTATGGCCTACGATTTCTGTTCATGATCATCAGAATGCTTACAGTCCTGTGGGTTGCTTTTTGGGGTTTTTTTAATACAATGGCATTGGAAAATTTCAAAACTTGGAAACTGATGAATATTTAATATCCATGAAAATAATGTGATGCATCATTTGGATTTGGAGCAAAGTGCTTCTCAAACATGCTGATTTTAGTCTCACTTATAAAGTGCGGAGTGGCTGTTGATGTCAGACTTTCACAGCTTCAGGCGGACAGCAAATGAAGTTGTCGGTCACGCTGATGTCTCTGTTAGTGATTGAAGGCTGTCAGCCGTCTCTCTTTAACACGCACACAAACCTTTTCCATTCTGTGGAAAGTGTTGCATCAGCTCTTGGAAATTTGGACGGATAGCTGAAACCGTCATCATTTAATGCATTTTCCCTGGTTTTCAGACGAATAAGCAAATAGTTCATAGCCATTATTTTCTAATGGCGTCAGCAGTACTGAATCAGAGTTTTGCTATTCCTTTTTAGATGGTGTTTCAGTTTGCGTGAAAGGTCTTGAGAGGATACATCACAATTTTGTTTTATTTAAATATAATAATAATATTATTATTATTATTGTTGTTGTTGTTGTTGTATTAGATATAGGGGTAAATTCCAGTGTTATTTTAGTATTAGTGAGATATTGTTAAAATTGTATTTTTTTGAAAAAAAATTTAATTGTAGTTAAAGTTTGTAATTTTGTTGTGTGTTGTCATTTTAGGTCATTTTTTTCATACGTTTATATATTTTTTTTAATTTTTTAATTTTTAATTTTTTATATCAAATAAAACAAGTGAAATAAAATTGTTTTTATGTTTTATTTAATTTCATTTATTTTATGTCAAGTAACGAAAATGTTTCTTAAATGGTGTAAGTTTCAGTTTTAGTTTAGTCAACTATAACAACCCTGGAAAATGTATATAAAATATATACTACTATTATTATTAATAATATTATATATAATATCATATAATATATTAATATTAACAATTAGTAATATTAAAGATTATATTAATGAACGCTATTAATTTTATGAATATTAATTATTTGTAATATTATTTATATTATTTATTATATTATTTGCATTATTGTTGACTTTAATAACTAAAATAATGTTTAGTAATATTTATCATATTATTTATTAAATAAATTTTGAGATTGACAATTGAGATGTCAAGACTATTCTAAATTTGAAGTTTTATCATGCCTTTTTAAATGAACAACATCTGCAGAAGTAAAATCATCCTCGAAGACTTGTTGACGAGTTGTCTCAAAAGATCAAAGGTAACCTAGCAACCGGCGCGGGCGTCTGATCGGAGGCCCCCGATCCAGCCGTCCTTTGTATCGCCTGCGCTCGTGGGTTTTGCAGCACAATCGTTTGTGTGGAGGAATGATAAATGTGCTGCCAAAAAGACATGAAGAAAACACAGAGTACGAGAATGAGAGATGCTCGCTGTCACCAGCTCCAGAACAAAGACGCTCTACACAAAACTACTTGAGATTCATGTCTGTCTGAATGCATGTCTGTCTTCCTCCCCCTCTCTCTCTCTCTCTCTCTCTCTCTCTCTCTCTGTCTCTCTCTCGTTCTCGTTCTCTCTGTCTTGTGTCTGAGTTATTATTGACAGAGATTTTTTGGAGGACTGTAGTGATGGCTGCTAGTTTAGACAGGTCAGTTATTGAACGTAAGGAGGATTGTTTGCTTAGTTTTAGTACCTATGACTTTCTTTCTTCAGTAGAAGCACAAAAGCTGAATTTCCAAGTTAATCCAAGTCTCCATACAAATTTGATGTAGTGACTGTGGGCTGTTAAGCTTCTAAATGACAGGAAAGTATAACAAATATAACATAAAAATGAATTAAATATGTTCCAAGTGTTCAGAAGTGATAGATTTGTGTGAGGAACAAACAAAAATACTTTATTAAAATGTTTTATGATGACCTTGTGGTGCTTGTGTGAGTTCAGCAGTGTTGATATTCTGCCTGACTTCTGCTTTTGTGTACAATGAAAAAGGAAAATAATGCATGTTTATGTCTGATTTAGTCTATAGTTTATCTATAAATATAAATTGTCTATAAATATTAAATTAATAAAAAATTTAATGAATAAAAAATTCAAATTGCTTTGAGCCATCTCAAAAAATTAGAATATTAAAAATTTAATAAATATTAAATTAATACAAAATTAGATGAATAAATATTTCACAAATGAATAAAAATGTAATTACATTGTGCCATCACAAACATTTGGAATTTTATTAAAAATGAATCAGTATTAAATTAGGATAAAATTAAATGAATAAAAATTTCATAAATTAACAATTTAATTACATTGTGGCATCTCAGAAATTTGCAATATTATCAAAAAATAAATCAATATTAATTGAATGCAACGTTAAATGAATAAAAATGTCACAAATGAATAAAAATTAAATTGTGCATTTCAAGAACTGAATATTTTGAAAACAAATATTTAAAATAAATATTAAAATAAAAGTAAAATAAATATATAAATATAAACAAAAAGAATAAAATATAAAAATTCTATAAAAATATTATGTAATGTTTAGTATAATATTTGAGTAATTTTTCTATCAAAACAGCAGTGTTGGTGATTTAGTCATGAGTCATTACAAGCCTTTGTGCTCAAGGTCATCATACTTCAGTGTTTACTAGAAAGGGAAGAGAATTAACTGCTGATATTTCTACAAATGTCTAGTTGTTTACAAAATCATGGTAAAATGTCAAGGGTTGATGATTTCAGATGGTCCTCTTCTCTTCTCTTGAACGTGATGTTTTGTGATGGATCATATGGTTTTTGTGAGTGTTGTGAGTAAGAGGGTTTGTTTGTTTCTGTCTGTAAATCCAGATTTAGCTTCTTGTTCGCAGTGAACAGAAATCCCATCACTCTCAGTACAAACCCCTGTAATCTCGTTCACCCTGAAGCCCCACATCTGCAAATTTGAAGCTCAAAAGCTCTTTTATGGAGCAGAAAAGTTTTTTGGAAGCTTAGATTTAGTTTAATATTTCAACCATCAACGATTATAAAATAATCCAGATCTGCGTTCGCAAGTGAGTTATTAAAGCATTTATTGAATGGAGTGACGGTTCTGATCAGCATATGAACAGTCTGAGATCACGTGACCCTGATTTAGGCGTAGGTCAAAGGTCAAAGGCCCTTCACCTCCGGGTTTCCGTAACAGCTCTGATTCAGTGCAAACAAACGGCAAGCAGCTGCCATGTGAGAGTGAATCGTTTACAGATATGAATTGTTGCCTGAAGTCTTTAGGAAATCTGGAGTAGCTTGAGAGGAAGATAATATATGTCATTTGTTGCTTTGTTGAATCACTTCTTCCTCCGTGGAACAACAAAAGGAGGTTTTAGACAGATCGTTCATGCTGCTTTTATTCGTGTAATGGAAATAAATGGGGACTGTTAGCTTTAAATATGACCAAAAGGACCTTCAGAGTAGTTTATATGACTTATGTGCTGTATTCAGAGTCACGTGATCACTTCATATGAGAAGCAGACTCACCGGTTGCTCACCGAAAAACTGTGTCCTCCACTAGGACTGCATGATTTCATTAAAAAAACAAAACAAAACTGTTTTTGAATTTTCCAGATAAACATAGCAATTGCTATTTAAAATGCTATTTAATAATTAAAAAAAAAAAAAAATTCCAAGTTTGATGTGCTTATTTGTAGGGCTGCACATAATAATAATAATAATAATAATAATAATAATATTATATTCAATTGTAGCTTTTTTCATAAATAAAATACAGCTCAAAGTGTTTCACAGGGTGGCATATGAAAAATATAGAAAAATAGTAATAAGAAAAAATGTAGTAATAATATTATCATTATTATTATTATTATGTAAATGTTAATTTTATATATAAATATTAAGACATTCATATTGTACTAATTCACTGCAAAATGTAGACTATGTAATAGCAATATAATTATAAGATGCATTCTAAATAATTAATTATTATTAAAATGCAGCTGAAAAGTGTTTCACAATGCGGCATATGAAAAATATAGAAAAATAGTTAGAAAATATATTAAAAAAAAGTTTACAAATATTTTGAATAAGTACAACTGTACTTATTATTAATACAACACTTATAATAATAGTACAACTGTAAAATTGCAATATATTTATGTCCATTTCTTCATTTTCAGATGTTAAACAAACAAGCTTTTAAATTGGTGGAAAATGCTTTGTGGAAATGATTTATTTATTTTTTGGCTAAAAATGTAATAATCACACTAAGCCATTTGGTGATTTCGGTTTTATTTTGATGAATCGTGCAGAAATCTTGTTTATGTCATAAAACACACATAAAGACCAGATTTGATGTCAGTAGACACGATGTGTTTGAATGTTTTGAATTAAATCAAGTGCAAACTCTGAATTTTATGCTAGAGGGGAAGATTTTCAGCAAAAATTTTAACTCAAAACAGAAGAAAATCAGCCAGATGGGTTTGAAACGAGGGTGAGTAAATGACCGAACAAGTGTTGTCAAAAGACCCGGTACTTCGGTACCAAGTCGGTACTAAAAAAATGAAAACGTCACGGTACCAGGTTTCTTTAAGTACCGGTGGTACCGAATACCCGGTCAACCCGGTTCTTGACGCGTATGGCCCTATGATTTCCGCGATGCAGAAAACGCGGATGAAATCGCGGAATCCAGTTTAAAAACGGAATTCACAGTTTAACACAGAATGTCATGGAATTTGTCAAAGTTTGGATGAATTAATCAAAAGTAGGTCATTACACTTAAATCAAATCGCGATATGGACTAGTATCTATAAATATTAAGCCGCAAAAGGCGATTCAAATATGAATCTCGCATGTTGTGAATGAATGAATGGCAGAGACAGGCGGTTTTGTTTACTACAAAACAAAAATGAAGAAAAAAAACAAGTTTTGTTCATTACTTTGTATACACTGAAGCGTGCGTGACGCTCGCGGTGATTTCATCATCTGCCGTCTCAATGAGGACATAAACTACATCTCCAGAACTGCTCTGAGAGTCACTTCACGAACATTTTACCGTTTCATTTGAGTAAAACCAGCGTCATATCACAGCAACCCGTCAAAATAAAAGTTCGGTTAAACTAAAGACATTGTGCCAGAAATATATTACTATTATTTAGTAGAATGTATGTGATACTACTACTGCTGTTGAAAAAATAAATAAAACTTTATTTTTTTAAGAAATAATCATACAATATTTCTTCCATGTTTTAATTTTAATAGTAAATCCCCTTTGTTTATCAAAAAATAAAATGTGTTTAAATTTCATTAATTAAAAGACAAATTAAATTTGGGTGAAACTTGTTTACTGTTTTTCATACTTTTATTTCTTGCAGAAAAACACAATTTTAAATAAGTATAAAGAATGGCATTGATTTTTGTACATTTTTTGTTTGAATTTATTAATAAAAATAGTGTGTTTTTAAATTGGCGTGTTTTTGTGTTTTGCTTCGGTACCGAAATTGGTACCGAGAACCGTGGATCTTCACTGGTATCGGTACCGAATACAGAAATTTTGGTACCGTGACAACACTAGACCGAACTCTTCAGACTTTTCTCATAGACGAGGAAACTCAAGTTGATTAATAACTCATCTCGGTCTCCTCTGAGAGCTTTCCTTGAGATATTGAAATATAACAATATCATGCTCTTGTTTTGTAGTGCCACAGTCGTCTTCTCATCAATCACACGCGTTTGTTCTCCGATCTGCTGTCTAACAATCGAATGGTCGTCTCAGTGTTGAATAATAGCAGCCCTCATTATGAAGAGGGCGACCCGTGGCATCTTCTCTTCCTGCGGCTGTGTTTGAGCGTGACTGACGGCTCTATCGCCGGATGTTGGGGACAGGTTTTGTGCGTGATGTGTGACCCGGCGTGCGACTGTTTCCTCTCGCTGTAAAGAGACATGACCTTTGACTCGTAGCTCATCAATTTTAGGCCGCTGTCAGTAATCTGACGAGAGATCCTGACACCTGCCACAGCGGGACGAGGGCGTGTGTGTGAAACACCGAGGAAGGACGCTCTGAATGTCAACAAGATGATCAGAATATCAGGTTCATTTGTGAGCTTGTGTGCGTCTGTATTGGGAAACTTGTTTGAAACCATACTGATGCAACCTGATTATAAATGAAAATAATAGCTACTTTTTGTCACCAGCTTGTAGTGTAGCTGTAACTAAGTTTAATTTACTTAAGTGGCTTAATTTAAACCTCTATGTCATTCACATTTATGAATGACAGGTGAAGAAATCTTTAGCTTTTAATAGATATTTTTAGTATATTGTAGTTTAGAATTATTATAATTTATAATTATTATAATTAATATAATTAAGAATGATTATTATTATTATTATAAATTACTTTATTTATTAGTCAATTAATTTCTTTTTTTTAGTTTCTTTATTCATTTTATTCCTGTTTCTTTTTTTAAATATTTTTCCTTTTTCTGTTTTTTTTATTTACTTACTTACCTACCTACTTACTTATTTATTATTTTGTTTTTGTTTTTTTTTGTTACCCTGAGGTGGTGCTCTACAAATAAGTGTTAGATAAATAATTTTTTTCTTCATTAGAAAATCATTTCTTGTAGTCTATATTTTTCATATTTATTTTCTTGTTTATTACTGTTTTTCTGTCTTTTTTTTTAAATGCTTACCAGTGAATTAATTTTATGTAGGCTACAAAAGGAGTGATACTATTCATTCATTCATTCATTCATTCATTTATTTATTTTCAGTTTTTTGTCACCCTGAAGTGGTGCTATACAAATAAGTGTTAGATCTTTTTTTTTCTTCATTAGAAAATAATTTCTTGTAGTTTATATTTTTTCATATTTATTTTCTAGTATATTACTAGTCCTCCCAGACTGGGTGAACAGACTTTTGTGAGGACGCATCACTCAAATGAAGCACTGAATCAAATTTAGACTGACATCAGGAAGAAATTAGCATGCAGCATAATGGGTAATTGGGACGGGGCCTGTGTTTGTGTGCGCTGGCATTACGTCCGCATGACTTGCTGTAATTGTCTCTGGCTGGTTTATTCACCCCTCGACTCAGTCCTGTTAACAGACGCTTGAGCTTCTTCTCTCTGACCTACATTAAAGTGTATTGCTGATTGTTTCTTCTGCAAAGGTTAATGATCTTGGTGATATTAACCAGAACCAGAACTAATCAACAACACAGTAGCTACTTGTTAATTTTCAGCTTGTGTTACGTGGGTTTTGAAGCATTTAGTAGTTGGTGAAAGGCTAGTCTGTATCTATGGTGGTTTATCTGGTGGCTAAAAGCACATGGAAGGGTAAACTGACCACAGATCAGAAATAAATGGACAATTCAACTTATTCCCACTAGAGACTGACCGATAATCGGTTTTACTGATATTTACTGTAAGCAATTTACTTAATCAGATATCAGGTATTTTTTGTAGGGCTGCAAAATGTGGTGAAAAAGTTTTGTGATTTATATATCAATATGATGGTGATGATGATGATAATAATAATAGTAATAGTAAATGTTTAATTAGTAGTAGTAGTAGTAGTAGTAGTAACAATTATTAATAATAATAATAATAATAGTAATAATAATTTATACTTATAATAATAATAATAATAATAATAATAGATTATTGTAAGTAGTAATAATAATAATAATAATAATAATAATAATAATAATAATTTTTTATTTGTATTGCACCTTTCATACATAAAATACAACTGAAAGTGCTTCACAGGGTGGCATATGAAAAATAGTAATAAGAAAATTAAAAAAAAACTGAAGTGAAAAATATGAACATATTTAATAATAATAGTTATTATTGTCATTATCATTGTTAATTGTTAATAATTATAGTCTTTTATAATAATAATATAATAATAATAATAATAAATTGCTTAGAGCAAATATCAGTAAAACCGATTATCGGTCAGTCTCTATTGGGAATAAATTGAATTGTCCATTTATTTCTGATTATTATTATTACATTTTATTTTCTACAATTTTTATGGTATGAGAAGAAGAAGAGGAAGAAGTAAATTGCTCACAGTACATGTCAGTAAAACCGATTATCGGTTTCCCCCTTTCATGTGCTTTTAGCAACCAGATAAACCACCTCAGTCCTTAAACCGCAGATATTTAAGCAGTTTTCTTAATCAGATATCGGTTTTATAATATCAAACCGATAAACATCATATCTAGAGTGACCAACTGATACTTAATCCTAGGTTTGCATCCAGTACTTTAAACCGTTTAAAATTAATTATTATATTTATACAAAGTTGATACACTCCCTTGTCATTTACTTTCTCAAATTGAAACTATTTGACTTTGTCTGTTTATTTTGCCTGTTGGCGATATTATAGTTACTGTTGTTACTTCTATAAAAAACATGTTATGTTTTAGTGCTGTGATATGAAAATGAAGCTAAATGTAAACATTAAATAAATATTGGTTATTGGACATATATAAATAATCGGTATCAGTTATAAAAAACAATATTGGTCGATCTCCATTTCCCAACCGCTTAAATGGCTCATTTATTTTGTAAGTGTTTTACAGTGAGAAACAGTCCAGAAATTGCACGCTTCATTCACTGGTTGATGAGTCTCTCGTCTGCATGCTTGTTTAAATAAATGATGCTTTTGTATTTGAGAGATTGTGTTCATGAGTTCATGTGTGCTGAAGGAAGTTGCTGAAGGTTATCAAATCTAAATGTAAATTAATGTGTAAAGCTGGTGAGCTAAACGTCCTGTGCCATTAAGCGGATGGAAATGAAGTGAATCATGAGCTGTATCTGAGGACCTTATCATGACATTTGCATTCAGACCCATGCTGTTTCACCAAACATGCTACAGTATTATGGCACTGTTATGATGTTCAATGTAATTTTGTAATGTTGTGTTTGCTTTACTGTAATAAACATGTCAAGCTTTTGAAGAGCATCCAGCATCAGATGTCTGATCTTGCATCTATCCAAATCTCTATTCGATCCTCTATTCATTTTTAAGTGTGTAGGATTGCTTTGCTTCAATTTCGACACATTATTATTTCTACTGTTGAGTGTGAGAGTAAACTGTGAGTGTGTGAACCGAGGCAGATTTGCTGCAGTTCAGTCCAAACCGAGACACGTTTTAATGTCCACTTGAGTGTTTTATGACTGTCAAGATGTTATTAAGTCTCTAAAACAGGCAATTAAAGCCATTGATTTAAAACCGCACCGATCTGCCCTCACTGCCCTCACTGCCACATCCAGATCTTTCTGTACAGCTGCGTTTGTTTTCACTATAAATGTTATTACACACACATATATATATATATATATATATATATATGTATATATAGCTTTGCTTTTTATATTTGTATTTGCTATGAAATATTCTCTGATATGCTAATAATATCTGGCCAATGGCAATAATAATCAACTTGATCTGTTTATATGTATTTCTTTTATAATATGTTTAAAATATATTGTCATACATATTGTAAATTGTAATATACAGTAGTCAACATTTGAAGTGGATCAAAAAAGTTCATCAAAGTTGTACTAAGACAAGAACGGGTATTGTTTTGGTTTTAGGACAACTTTGATGAAAGGTTTTGATCCACTTCAAATGATGACTACTGTATTTATTTATTTATCTATCAAGTTACAAGACATAATGCATGTATACATACTAATATGTGACTGTCGTGCTTATTGGCTTTGTTTCAGTTGGCAAACTGGTCAATGTTGTATTGTTTCTTAAGTAGATAAAGAGGGATAACTCCTTAATGCTTTGGAAATTGTTTAGAATTAGTTTAGAATTGATATGATTTAATATCTGACCAATGCCAATAATATTTAACATCATATGGGTTAAAAATAAGTGCTAGTATTTTATAGAATGTGCATCCTGAGAAATGATATGTTGTCATTTATATGCTGTCATGTGTGCCGTCTCTCTGTGTGTTTCCACTCCTTCTGTGTATTTTCACTCTTTAACCTTCATCCGTCCATACTTTCAGTGTGTGACTCCATGATAACCCTCTCCTCATCTCTGTGTCTCTCTTTAGCCGGAGGCTTTTGTAATTCTCTCTGAAGGACGGATCTTCAGGTGTAGTCGAGCGTCGTGGGAGAGTTACAGGTCAGAAATCCCTCCTCTGTCCCCTGTGCTTTGGGGCTTTCGCTCGCTCTGATTGGCTGAGCTGCATGCGATGACATCACTGCATGAACCCGACAGACGGACCTTCCTGTCGCTTTAAACCTGCATGTTTCTTTTCCTTTTGATCTTTTGTTTGAGTTGGGAATCCTGCTTGTCCATCCCAAGTGATTTTTCTTCTCCTTGGTTGTGTTCAGATTTCTTTGCCCCAGTTTTCCTGCAGTTTACCTTCTTTTCTTCATTTGCAAAAGTCCACAGAGTGGGTTTGTTTAATCTTTTCTTTCTGGCTTCATGGATCTTTGCCTTTTATTCTGTATTGTACGTTTGAGTTTGTTTTCGTGAGGCCTCAGTTTCCCCTGTCTCTCCCTTTCTTTGTCTCTCTCTCCTCTCATATATCCTGCTTGTGCTTGATTGCTATAATAAAGTGACATTTTTGTGTTATTGATGAGTTAACCAATACTCTGCTAACAGCAGTGTTATTTTAGTATCACTGAGATTAGAGTATTATAGTTTTTCTTCATATTTTGAGTGTTATTTTCATAATTTCTTTTTTCATTTAAATTTTGGTTGAAGTTTTACTAATTTTGTTATATAATATAATATATATATGTGTGTGTGTGTGTGTATATATATACACATGTATATGTGTGTGTGTGTGTGTGTTTATTTTTAATTGTATATTTAAATGTATTAAATATTTATATTTAACTTAATTTTATATTTTTTATTTATGCATTTTTATTTATATCTTTTAAAGAACATATGAGTTGTATTTTCCATGCAAAACTCACCGCCACAATGTTAGGGTGTTCTGAATAGTTACTAGGGTGTTGCTAGTTATTTTCTTCCTATCTAGCAGGAAAAGAGTCATTTCACCTTCGCGATCTTCTGGTCTGTAGATATGGCTTAAGTCCTTCAGTGTGCTTCTGTGGGATTTTTTCAAATCTGTTTTCTGGTCCATCAGGTGAAAACTTTTGCATCTGATCACTTAAAGTAAAGCACCAGCTCACCTCAGCTCAACATAATCACCAAGTTTGGATTGTAGTCTCTCACCCAGTTCATGTTCTGGATGTGAGTTGAGCGAGATTCGCAGCACATTCTTCAGTGTAACTCGATCCAGAGTTCAGAGATGTGATGAGAGCCGTTGTGTTCATCAGAGCGAGCTGTAATCCTCATGCAGTAGTTTATTGTTAGTGGGACGTGAGTATTTCAACTGACGAGCAGTTCTTGGCCAGAATTCATTGCATTGTGGGCTGTCAGAAGTCTGGAATGAAACGTATCAGTGTCTGGCTGTCAAAGTGAGCATTTACTCTCATGTTTGCCAAGTCCCAGGCTAACACTGCGGAGGTGCTGGAAGAGCCGGAGGATGCTGGGAGTTTTCACAAAAGAGCCCAGAAGGGCTCTTTGTCCATCCTGAACCTTAAATCCGAGCGTGAAATCGCTGCCATGCTAAAGATGGTGCTGTTTTACAATACTGAGCATGGAGTGTGACAGTGAGGAGCGTCATGGGGTTTTACTCTTGTTTTAAAGACACGTCAGGGCAGAAAAAGGCACCTTAATTAACAGGAAACAGACTGATGTATTGTACAATAAAACCGCTGTGTTTGTGGAACTACTTTAGCGCGGCCTGCTGTGAGCGGCTTTATTCACTGTCAACTCTCTGTGAGAGACTGTTTTTGTTTTATTCAGACTTTTTTCTTTAATTGTCTGCAATGGTGTTCGAGTTCATTTTAAGTCTTCTTAATTGGAAAAAGGGTCATTCTAAACATTTGTGGCATTTATGTTTTTCCATATGTAATGTTAATGTTTCTTGCATAAATAAGTCATAATTTAGTTTTTGTAACAATTTTTCACATTGAACAGACTAAAAAAAATATGTACATTTATTATTATTAGTGTTATTATTATTAATATTGGTTTTATTATATATACAGCTTATATATTTTATATAAATATAAAAGAGTGTGTGTGTATATATGTATAAAAGTTTGTGTATATACATATGTATATGTATGTATGTATATATGTATGTATGTGTGTATATA
>JAFVLL020015657.1:0-42107 GCA_021397915.2 Tor tambroides | reverse complement strand
TATAATAGTAGAATAACTTGATACATAAATGGCTATATTCACATTGGTTACACTTGATTAATTTATATTTTGACCAACAAAACTCTTCCACAATAGCTTCCATGGTCCATCCAGGTAATCCAAGTCCTCATAAAACCGCAAAAGCGGTCAAAAATGTTTTTGCTTTCGCTTTTATCCAGCAATTTGTAGAAATAATCTGAAATCTTCGGTCACAAATGAATCACAAACAATAAGTAAACTCAGACAACTCAAAACACACAACACTCCCACGTGACTTAGTCAGCCATCTTGGATTGTGTATTTTCTATAGACTTACATGTTTGAAGAGCTGTGCAATATTCTTCTCGATTTGATGCACAACCCGATTGTCTATGCATTCTGGAGGTGAACTGACTTCATTGTTAATTGCTTCCTTGGAGAGTAGTGCTGTTATTTAATTTTCTCATAATAAAGAAAATCTAAAGTTTAGCTCTCAGGGTATTTGCTTGCAACCATTTAGGCCTTCTATTCTTATTAATTATCACTGGCAAGAAATTAATCGGTCCCATTGAGATGATAAAACAATCTTTTCTTTGGTAAAAAAAAATACATCAAAAACAAATAAAAGCATTCATTAGAGGTGAAGACATCTCCATCGGAAACCTCAGAGCACATCCGTTCACAGCACGTGGTTACTGATGAAAGTATGGAATCTTGTCGCCTCCAAGCAAAGACAAACTGGAATTCCATAATTGTAAGAGCTGAGGACTAGTGTGTTTCCCTATCGGTGGTGGACTATTTATCTTTACAATAATATTCAATCAGTGGTGTTTCCTCTGAGGAGGCAAGAGAGGCAGCGCTTCCTCAAAAAATAAAATGAAAAAATAATCCACAGTGCAAAAACAAAACGACATTTTTAGTTGTTCTGAAGTGACACTGTCCAACAGTGGCACCAGTGGGTGTGTGCAAGAACAGCGCGTGAGTAACAAACTGAGTTCTCTTTCATTTCTTCATTTTGTGGTTTAAAATTGCTTGAACATGTAAACCGGCAAATTAATCTGTGAATCACGTGTGTTGAATGATGGATCGGGATCAACTGTGAACTGTTTAACCCCTATGACAGATCAGAGCAATCTTTCATTTACTAATTTAACATGAAATCCTCAAATTGCTACTTCATATCAATCGCATACAACATAATAATTAAAACGATCATTACCGCGCAATAAATAACAGAGTGTCATATCTATTTACATTTTTCCCAGAGCGTTCTTGTGACCCGGTAACAATTCTTCCATGGCCCAGTAGTGGGTTGCGACCCTGTGATTGGGGACCTCAGCTGTAGTGGACAGATCGTTAATACAGTATTTTAGTTTTGCTTTCTCTGGCTGTGCAATATCAAATATAGCCCTAATGTTGGAAGATTACATTTACTTTTCTGACCTTTTATAACAAGTGTCAGTTTCTTTGAGACACAAGATGATCTCTGTTCTGCTTGTGTCCCACAGCCCTCTGAAATTGCAGAGCGGTAAATGTAAAGACTAGTGCTGTCAAAATCAGCGTGTTGGCACAGGTGATAAATTTTTAACAGCGTTAGAAATATTTACAGCAGTTACCGCAGGGGTGGGGCTAGGGTTGGACACCCCACTCACAACTGCTCCTTCTATCTCTTTTTTTCTTGAAAAATATTGCATTTACTTAGACGCAGAATGTCTTTAGGACCACATCAATCAGGAGACTTACATAAAGCAATAGCAGTCAAATAAGCTAATAACCTAGCTGCTGTGATGTCTGTTTATCAAATAATAAAAGAAAAAAAATCAATAACTTTTATAGCTTTAAGCTCATCTATATTTAATTTAGAATTTAGTGTTTGATAACTTTATTCAATTACTGTATATTTCCTACTTGCTGAAGGGCACAGGTAAATATGACATTTATTATAATGGGTTTATGTGAAGATTGTTTTAAATTCACTTAAATTGGAAATCTTTAGTTGGGGACAGTGCTAAACAGTACATCTCTGGACAAACAATGAAGACTTTGCTTCCTCATTTCAGAGCACCACTGCATGCCACCGTTTTCGATATCATGAATGAGAAAAAACTACTTTCATTTCAGTCACAAATATATGACATCAGAAGACTTGCAATATAGTGTATGAGGATTGGCTACTCTTATAATACTTTTATGGAGCTTTTTGACATTTTTCTCTAGTCACCATTCACTTTCAGTTTATGGAAAAGAACAGCATGAACATTTCTTCAAAGCACCTTTTTGTGTTCCATGATGCCATGTGGCTTTATAACGACACAAGGGTGAGTAAATGATGATGGGGTTTTCATTTTAAGATGAACTCTCCCTTTAATCTTTTTTAAAAGCCTTTCTTTTGTCTGTGTTTATTGTCAAAGTATTTATTCTCTTTTGATTTGCCTCATTTTTCCGTGCCAGCTTTTGTGACTACATGAAATTACAGCTCATTGTGTTGTTGTTCTTAAAATACAAGACATGCCGTCTTCATGACAGAAATATAAAATGATTACTAGTCCAAGTGCTTTTAAAGTTCCAATTCTCAAGTCCAAACACACAACATCTTGCATCCCTAATTATTGGATCTTGTGGTTTCTCAATAATCTAATATTAATGTAGATGTAGAGAGGCCAATAGTCAGGAAACAAAGGATGTTGCTGCAAGCAGAGCGTTTTTTAGTGGCACAAGCTGGTGTTGTTTCTTTAACATCTCTTTCCCTGTGTGAACTGGACATGATCCAGTAATTCTGATAGCATCTTGCTGCTCTTATTCACACTGAGAGTGAATATTGGCTGTGAACAAGACAATGGATTCCCAAAAACCTAAGAACAAAAATTTGTATGAAGTCAAAACAATGCACTTTTTTTTACTACTTTATTGTTTTGAAGTACAATGGGACCTTTGGCATACGTGCAAACTGTACGTATTGCGTGGTTGACACATGCACTAGAAAGTTTTGTCTTTATCCAACATCTTCAAAAAAAAGTTGTGATGTATTGTCAAGTATGGTGACCCATACTCAAAATTGGTGCTCTGCATTTAACCCATCCAAGTGCACACACACAGCAGTGAATAGTGAACAAATGCACACACACCCAGAGCAGTGAGCAGCCATTGCTCCAGCACCCAGGGAGCAATTAGGGGTTCGGTGCCTTGCTCAAGGGCACTTCAGTCATGGTATCAAAGGTGGTGAGAGTGCTGTTCATTCACAATCCCCACCTTCAATTCCTGCAGGTGCAAGAATCGAACCAGCGACCTTCAGATTACAAGCCCGACTCTCTAACCATTAGGCCACGACTGCCACTGTTTTTCTCCAGAAGTTATGACTGAAAAAATGTCCTTGTACCCATTAAAATGAACTACCTCACACAAAGCTTGTCAATGTGGACATCTGATGTTGTTGTGTCTCTAGTAGTTTGTTGTTTTTATGTCTCATTTTTTTCCTTTTCAGTAAGTGTTGCAAACTAATTAATGGCAAAAAAATTCAATTCACAGGTGTGAACTGAATAACAACCCACTGGATTATATTCATCATAAACATTCAGTTTAGATTAAACTATTTTAAAGTTTACACCAAAAAAAGTGTTTGATTAGATTTAGATAGTTTTATTTATTAAATAAGTCACAGACAGTTTTGTGACAGGTATGATACAATTTACACCAATTCTAGGGTTTCTATGGGAGAAAAGAGCAGATGCTATCAAGCTTAAAGTTAACCACTCTGTTCCCACTCAGTGCTTATCTGAATGTGAGAGTGTGAACATTACAGCAATAACAAAAACAAAGCAGTTAGATGTGAGCCCCCTAAAGTCTTTATATAACTGCAATGCATTGCTGATGACGAGATTGTCTTTTTCAATTAAGGCCTATGTAATTCCCTGAATTAAGCAAGAGCACTCTCACATATGTTCCTGTTTTGCTTTGTGCTAGATATGGCAAGGTCATGGTTCCTAGGGAACACAAATACTGATTAAATGTATATTGTAAATGCACTTTGCATCTGTCATAGAAATAATGAATGAATAAGCGTATAGTAACAAACTCAGATCACTTAAGAATAAAAGTCAATCAAAATCTTATGCAGTGGTCACCATTAGCAGGGATTTACACTTACGTTTATGAATTTTAGCAGATGCTTTCACACAGAACATGTTTTTCATTCCACTGTGCTATTTTAACACCCACTGTGGATGTGATTGACTGCTGCACTCATGTCTTTTGCAGTGTCTGGCATATGACATCATATTCAAGTTAAAATAAAAACTTTAATGCAAGATTAAGAAAAAAACTGCAATGCTGTGGTACGCAGGGAATCAACAATCAAGGATATAAGGAATCAAGCTTATAATTTAACAGCCTTTTGGCAAATCTTCACCATGTTTGCCATTAGTCATTCATTTAGGTATTGATCTATTTTTTTATTGAAGCCTGTACAAAATACAAAAAGGTAATTGTGACTTTTTTCTCGCAATTGTGAGTTTACATTTTGCAATTCTGACTTTTCTCAGAATTGTGTGATATAAACTCGCAATTGCGAGAAAATATGTTTTTCTCAGAATTGCGACTTTATATCTCACAATTGGGACTTTTCGCAGAATTGCAACTTTATGTCTCGCAATTTTGACTTTATAACACACAATTGCAAGTTAAGTCAGAATTGTGAGATATAAACTCGCAATTCTGAGAACATAATAGTCTTTTTCCCCCTCAGAATTTATAACTCTTTTCAGAAAAAAATCTGAATTGCGAGATATAACCTCACATTTATGAGGAGAAAAATCAAAATAGAGTTTATCTCACAATTCTGTATTTATTTCTTGCAACTGTAGGTTTATTTCTACCGAGGGGGACACTGCCACAATCTGGTTGTGAGCCTATAATGCTCACAGATGAGGAAATTTACATCACACGCATCCTATTGCATGAATAAAAGCTGAAGTGTACTTGGGGCTTGGGGCACAGTGAACACACCTTTAATGGAGAACATGTATTTTCTCCTCTGCTTCTTGAATAGCACACCTCTTCATTTTTATGAATTTAAATGGATTTATGTATCCTGCAAATATGCTTAGCTAGCAAGATGAGTGATAAAAGAACATGTTGAGCACAGCATAATGCAACAAAAGGAGAGTGAGTTGTTTTTGTCATGTAATCAGACATGTCAAGAAGCATGCAAAAAAAAGTATAAAAAATAAATGGTCACCCAAACAAAGCTTCATAATCAGAGCGATTGCAGGCAACATTATTGATTTATTATTGCATGTGCCTGTGCTATTCCTGCACTTTTACAACTGAGCGAGTTGAACTTTGAAGGATTAAAATGTATGGTGTATACAGTAGCTTGCCAATGAATATATTTCAACCCTGTCATCCTTGTCCATTTTGATTAATTTCCCTCATAATTCATTATTCCTTTACCAGGCCCTTGCTTTGTATATTTATGATTTGTGCCTGGCACACCAAACCCATGTCTAGTATAAACTCACACACATTCAGAAAATGACACAATAAAGCCTCCATGTGTGGGCGATTCGGCACAGTTTTGTATTTCTCTCAGAATGATACAACAGGGTCAGGAATCATCATGGGGCCGTTACTTCAGTCATGAACTGCTATGCTGAAACATGTCCTCAAACCACCCAGCGGGTCTGCAGTTATTTTTACACCTGTGAGAAAAAGGTTTATTTGCAGCAGTCTTGAAAGTAATTTGGCCGAGCACGATATTTTTGTAAGGGTTTAAATCTTGTACTTTATTTTATTTTATTTTTTTTGTAGGTTTGGGAAATATATTTAATACTGCTATTCGATGTTAAAATTATAAAATTAAAATTCATGCTATTTTGGGCAGCCTGTGAATCCAGCTTACTTTCTTCTGTGGAACTTGAGAAGAATTTTTTGAAGAATGTGCTGGTCTCTGTTTTCTATACAATTACAATTAATCAGGACTGAAGCTGTCAAGTTCCAAAAAGGACACAAAAATGTCATTTAAAATAGTCCATATTATACATGCTATAAATATTCTGAATGTGTGCAACAGTTTTCTGTGGCAAACACCAAAACTGAGGTTGTTAAAGGGATAGTTCGCTCAAAAATGAAAATTCTTTCATCATTTACTCATTGTCATGTTGTTCCAAACCTGTATGAATATCTATCTACTACTGAACACAAAAGAAGATAATTTGAAGTTATGGTAACCAAACAGCTACTGTTAGCCATTGACTGCCATAGTATGGAAAAAAAATTCTCATGACAAAAAATTTTGTTTTTGGCCGAACTATTCCTTTAATCACTGTGATGGTCAGTGAGTTGAATTCAAGAACAGTCTGACTTGTGAACGAATCACTGGACTGTTTTTGTGAACTAGATCAAATGATTCATAGAGAAGATCTGACTCATAAAAAGATTCATTTATGAAACATACATAGTTATTTCCATAATGAACACACCAAGGAGAGCTAGTACGGATGTCGAGATAGTCAATGAAAACATGACAACATATCAGTCTGTTCATCACATGGCTATTGTATGTTTTACAAAAATTTGAAATATTGCACAATGAAGTCATATGACATCTTATGCTTTTTTCTTATGAAGTCTGACAGTTCTAGTCCTCCACATCCATTTTCATTATATTGGAAAGATTTCTCAGAATACTCTTCAAAATGTATCTTTTGTGTTCCAGATGTCTTGCAAAGCAAGTTAGAGCCCTTCACAAAGAATGCATTTTTCGCGCTACGATTCCATTGTTTTTCTATGTAAATGTGCTAGACAGATGTGTTGACCTCTGTATCCACATCCTTTGTAGAGTCTCATGCATCATGTTTTTAAATGCATCTGTGGACCTTTTTTTTCATTCCCCTGCCCTGACACTTGAAGTTTTAAAATCAAAAATTCTGTGTGCCCTTTTTTTCCTTTGCTTCCTTTGCAAATGTATGTCCAGTTTCTAGACCCATAATCTTCATGAACTCGATGGCATGCTTTTGCTATGAGAGTGACGCTATACATTAGCCTGATTGGGTTTTTTGTACTTAATGGTTCGGGTCTGGTCATGTGAAGCTGTCCATTGTGACTGAACAGTCTTGGAACAAGACCGCATCTGATGAGCAAACACTCCTACACTTCTCCATTGGAGAATGTCCAAACTGCCCATCATTTGAATGCCAGCCCAGTTTCTGAACGGGCCCCGAGTCAAATTAACAGCAAAAGCTATCTATACTGCAGATCAATCCAGATTACCTCAATTTTGAAAAATGCCCTCAAGGTTATCAACACATTCTGTAAATCAAGCGTAATATGATGACATAAACGTCAGAGTTTTCTGCAAACAGGAAAAAGGCCAAAGCAAATTTAAGATGCTTTCAGAGGAAAAGGCTGGATCAACAGACACTGGGATGAAATGCAGTAAAGCCATCCGTTACATGATGGCCTCTAGTAGTCAAGGACTGGAAGTAGTCGAAATCACATACTCTCTAAGTAGGTACTTCTTATTAATGAGTAATAACTTTGCAACTGTTAAAAAAGTGTGTTCTATGTAATGTGAACCTGTGTTGTATCAGTGTAATTTGGTTGTATTGCCATGTCATTGTCATGAGAACTACGGCTTCAGTTGAATCACTTCACTACCATTTAAAGCTCCTCCCCTGTGGCCTGATGGGATAGTAAAATGTCCATTGGATGCACACCAGAAATAGGTTGCCTACCATAGAAATGCATACAGGTTTGGAACAATAGGAGGGTGAGTAAGTGATGACAAAATTTTCATTTTTTTAGTGAACTATCCACTGCTTAGCATACTGTCTTGCATTAGCCGGCTAGCCTAGCCTATAAATACAAATGTTCAGTTATGTTTCAAAACCTTATTTGTTATCAGTTATATACATTTGGTTTTCATGTTACATCTTTTGTTAAATTAATGTTTATTGCATTATTTAGGTGTCTTTGTGTTACCGTGATTGTTCAGTCCCGTAAAATCTAAAATATTGCTACCATATTTTTTATGGTAAAGTTCTAGCAACCACATTAGGTGCTGCTTCTTCTTCTTTGACTTCTTCTTTTTCTTTGAATTCGTCAACTTCTTCAGTGACTTCTTCTTCAACAATCACTTCTTCGATTTTTCTTCGAAATTTGACAAATTAGATTTATTCAAATTTGACTTCAAATTCAATTTCTTTAACTTCTTCACATTCGACTTTTTTTTTCAGCTTCTTAAACTTCTTCTTCGACTACTACTTTTTCACCTTCTTCTTCAAATTCTTTTTCATCTTCTTCGACTACTTTTATTTATTTAATTTTTTAGGGGTGTCCCTGACTAAGGATTTACATAGTAGAATCAGATTCGCCAATTCTAGCCTATAGTCGACTGATAGTCGAATCATGTGTGTGTGTTTATTTTATTTCACACACTGCACACAGAAACAACACGTTACACTGTGACACATGATAAAATGTATTTTTTCCATGTTAATCAGAGTTTTTGTCCTAACCAGCCACCACAGCGACACACAAAATTTCTCTTGTAGAAACGGTTTCTATTTCTGCGACGTACCAGCTAGAACAACAACATACAAACTATGATAATTATAATCTCAGGTACTGATAATGTGCTTTATTCAATGTGAAAAGCATCTAATGTGAGTTTTAATATCATATTGCATGACATTTATAGCCATACTGAAAGAAACCACAGATAGCTCAGATCTTCAAAATAAATTAAAGCAAACATATACGTTAAAACTGCGAACTCAATGTGAACCAACAAGTGTTTTCCATGATAAAGAGGGTATCAGTCACTCAGTATGTAGTTTTAACAATGTTAAAAAGGTTTAATATTTCTGAATTAGATTATAAAGTTGTCCATTTCGTTGGGACTGCAGCGCGCTTCTCACCTCATAATGGCTGTGATATTTCAGTGATTCTCTCACGTCACGGTGTCGTGTCACATCTGGTATGGACAGCCAAATTGCTTTTCACTGGAATCTTGTTGCGTTGTGTCTGGTTAGAAAAAGGTGCTAACTTTGGCCGGCAGAAGCTGCCAAAATGCTCCTCTCTGTCTGTCACAGATCATGG
Organism: Tor tambroides; assembly: GCA_021397915.2. Lineage (NCBI taxonomy): Eukaryota > Metazoa > Chordata > Actinopteri > Cypriniformes > Cyprinidae > Tor > Tor tambroides. Next base: position 33,032 of record JAFVLL020015657.1, on the reverse strand, counting down.
AAATTCGCAGGGGTGGTTGGATTTATTATTGGATTTATTAAAAGCTTCTTTCTTTCCACATTTTATTTACAGCATTATCATAATAGGCTGTAATATTAACTTACTGGGAGAAAACAGGTAGTTCTGTTTGAAATCAGACATTGATCACCCCCATATAACCAAAATGGCATAATCCTCATTTCATAACACCTCTGCGAAGATTCAACTGTGAGATTGGTAGTCAAATCAGACTTCTCCTATCGAAGCATCGAATCTTCGACTATTGGGGTCACCCCTATACTTTTTTACTATCAATTTCACTATTTTTTTTTTTTTTTTTTTTTTAACAGTGTAGGGTCCTAGGTGGACTTAATGAGTGGACCGAATTGCTGTTTTAAAAAAAACTATTTAAATGACTTAGTTTAAAATAACTTGTGTTCTAACATTTGTTTTTATTTTTTTGCAAGCAACACATGCTACAGTCATATTTCTTTATACCATAGTAGCTCTTGATAGCACAGCAGCAGCTATCCAGTGTATGGGGCTCCACATGTCCAGTTGGTAATCCTGCCCTCGTTTGGAAGTAATCAAACTTAACATTTCTTTGAAGCCTAATAAGAGCCTGATAATAATTAATAATAAACATGTCCTGTCCTCCTTTTGTCTTTATTTCTGGACCTTCTGCTACATGGCCACAGCGGCTGTCATGAATTAAACATGTAATCATTTTTTTTTTTTTAAAAAAGGGGCTTCCTCAATATGAAAACACACTGAATCTTGCAGGAAGCACAAAACAATCATGATAGACGTGGATGAGATGTAGTACCACGGTGAAAGGCTGAGACAGGGAACCCTCCTTCAGGGGAGTGCAAACTCAGATTCTGTCCACAATCCATCAGAGGAAGTCGAGGCAGAGAATCGGCTCTGGCTTTGCCGTCGTTCCCTCATCATGCAGTGGCCAAAAATACAACCGGAGTGAACCAGAAACGTATGAGTGAAGGGGCTGACATAGTCGTGCGAGGAGAAAAGCAGTGGGCTCTAAGATACACACACACTTTCAGGCACATGGACATGCACACATGGATCTGTTCCTCCTCCACATCTTCCCTATCTGCCACCGCCGCCTGAACAGGCTTAGTAATGGTAAAAAGAGCACTGCCCACAAAATCCACCCTGGAAAAAAGAGAGAGACTGGCAGATATCTTACGTAGGACGGGAATAGATGACTTGGATGTTTTTAGCATGTTGCGACATTCATGAGCAGCTCTGTCCTTATTCTTAATGGTAATATAATCACATTGTACAGAAAGCACATACACTGATTGTTGCACAATGAGCTTGATTAGCTGGCTTTAACTCAGGCTTTGAGTTGTGGCATAGCTGGGGAACGCAGTTAAAAAGCTCCTTGCACTCAATATCTCTCCATTAGGTGTAAGGTTTTCCTTGCTCATGTCCTCCATCAGTCTATCTCACTCTGGCTCTCTCCACCTCCCACCTCTTCAAAAGCCTCATCAAAAGGACTGCATCTGCCTATTTTTAACATTAACATGGCAGATTTTCACCTTCCTCCAGTGGACGCTCACAGTAGGTTGGAAAATGTGGTGCTACGATATTGAGTGGGAAAAATTTGAGGGTATTTTCTCAAGTAGCCTAACTGTCGAGTTTTGAAGGTCGTATGTGGAAACATCTACTAAAGGACATAGAAAAATGACAGTACTGCTGAGATTGTTACATACAGTGCAAATGGTTCTATTTTGAATATTCTGATACATTTTAATAATAATAATAATAAATCTTTGTTAATAGCAATATTCACATTTTATTTATCTAGTATTGTTTAGTAATTAATAGAACATAAACAACATGATTAATATTTATATTATTTTATAACAAACTATGTTAAAATAAGTATTATTTATGATATTAAAGTTATTATTCATAGTAACAGAGTATAAACAGTGTAAATATAATATCACCTCGGCTCTGATTTGGCTGATATACAGCCATATCACACTGCTACAAGTGTGATATTGCCTTTATACAACAGTGTCTTTAAAAACCCTCTTTTGTACAGAACTACTTCCTTTCGTCATGGATTCAAATCTCGGTTTGACAGTTTAACAGCTGAGCCCAAGCCTCCATTACTAATTCGAAAATGTCACTTTAGAAGTAGTAAAATCTCATTGTATTATGTAGAATTGAGAATTATTGGAGAGAGATGGCCTGAGCGAGTGTGATTACCTGCATCTGATACAGCATTCATTCTTCAGCTCAGTCTCTTATTCAAAATAAAACATTAGTTTAAATGTCAGCAGTGGAAAGTGCTATCTTTGTTGTACTATCCTTTCATCTATTAACTCTTTCCCTGTCAGCATTTTTGAAAAGAAAAAAGTTGCCAGCCAGAATTTTTGATGATTTTCACTAATATTTCATGGTCTCTAGAATGTTGTATGAATATCTGAACATGCAGTACATCAAAATAAAGAACAGACCATCTACTTCAAAAAAATCTGTTGCATTATAGCTTCAAGCATTCCTTTATTTATCAGCACTTGAATGTAGGTATAGGTTTCATAACAAAAACAACATTTTGAGCAAAAAGTTAAGAAAATTGAATTTTCATCAAATAGCACATCTGCTTCATATTCAGTACTATTAGCATACCTACAGGCACTATAGCAATCTATAACACCACACTAAAGAGCACCAAAACGGTATTTATTGATTGAATTTCCTACTAAAATGGACAGAATTTGGAATCTTAGACTTTGTTTTTATGTCAAAAGTAACAACACACAAAGCTTAGCCTATTGTGATTTATTGGATGGGAGGTGCACTATATGTACTGTTCATTCACCAACTGAAAACAGCATCAATTGGGATTTAAGAATAGATATTGGTTCATAAAATGAGAATCTATAATTTTTTTTTATTTTAGAATTTTTTTTTACCCAGCCCTAGCATATTTAGTTGTTGTTTCATCACATGAAAAGTGATGCACAGTCTCTGTTCATCTGTTCTCTTCATAAATAAATAGATGCATAAGCCTGTATGCTCGTCTTGTTGGTTCATTATTAAAAATTAAAATGTGAACAAAAATAAAAGCAGTTAAATGTGTTATTATAATTAAAATATGAAAATTAAAATGAAGGGTAATAATATTTTTACAACCCTGTCTGTATATGTATACATATGTATACTGTATATGTATACCTTCTGTATATATATATCCTTATTCACAATATATATATATATATATATATATATATATATATACAGTACAGGTCAAAAGTTTGGAAACATTACTATTTGTAATGTTTTTGAAAGAAGTCTCTTCTGCTCATCAAGCATAAATTTTATTTGATCAAAAAATACAGAAGAAAAACAGTAATCTTGCAAAATGTTATTACAATATAACTGGCAGTTCTGTTTAACTGCTGAATCTGTTTATTCTGAGTTCAAGCAGATACCATCAATTGCTCAGATCAATTATGTAGTCTTCAAATCAATTTCTATGTATTTCGTTATTGTCAAATGAACTTCATGAGCTGTATGTTTTTTTTGGAACCTGTGATATTTTTTTCAAGTTCTTTGATGAATAAAAAGTTAAAAAGAAGAGCATATTAAAAAGAAGAGTATATACTACCGTTCAAAAGTTTGGGGTCAGTAAATTTTTATTCTTTCTTTTTTTTTTAGAAAGAAATTAAACCTTTTATTCAGCAAGGTTGTGTTAAATTGATAAGAAGTGATAGCAAAGATTTATATTGTTAGAAAAGATTTATATTTTGAATAAATGCTGTTCTTTTAAACTTTGTATTCATCAAAGAATCCTGAGAAAGAAGAAAAAAAAAAAAAAACACAGTTTCCAAAGAAATATTTGGCAGCACAGCTGTTGCCAAGATTGATAATTCTAATAATAAATCAGTATTTTCTGAAGGATCATGTGACACTTTAGACTGGAGTAATGGCTGATGGAAATTCAGCTTTGCATCACAGAAATAAATTATTCTTTAAAGTACTGTATATTAAAACAGAAACCATTATTTTATTTGTAATAACATTTTAGGAATTACTGTTTTTCTTTACTGTATTACACGAAAGTCAAAATATGCTTTGCTGACTTGATGAGCTTGAAGAACTGCTTTCAAAAACATTACAAATAGTAATGTTTCCAAACTTTTGACCTGTACTGTATATACACACACTGTATATATATATATATATATATATATATATATATATATATATATATATATCCCATATTCACAACCAGAGCTGTTTCACAGTTTTGATTCAACTTGATGTTTCAGTACTGAGCTAGGTATCCATCCAAAAAAAAAAAAAAAAAAAATTACTTTACCACGCATAAACTGTGCAATTAGTAAACAAACAATTTATATGTGTCTTTCACACCTTACATGCAGAAGACATGAAAATCACATCAAAGGCCAATTATTTCTGTACTGAAGGGTTATGTAGTGCAAAAATAAAGCATGTGATTTTCCATCTGTTTCCGCACTGTGGTTCAAAATAGAAATAAGCACTTTACACATTGCAAAAGTCGAGGAGAAAGCATTTTTGTTGTTGTTGTCTTTTGTTGTTTTGCCAACTTCTTTTCTCACATTATCCATTATTAATATCTTAAAATGTAATTGCTGTATTTATGGTAAAACACAGCTTCAGCCTTGTAGCAATCCAGCCGAGTGGAAGATTCAATTAACAAACATAAGCAGCATTTTCACTGATAAACAGCAAGGATTTTCCATGTAACCTAATTAGCATTTGAAAGGAAATTTTAATAAAGTTTTAAAAGCTATTTTACAACAGTAAATAAAGCCCAGTGACAACCTTTATTTTGTTTAGGTTTTGTATATATATATATATATATATATATATATATATACACACACACATAACTGTAACACACATTAAAAAGACAAAATGTTGTTTCTGAACCGAAAGTTTTCATAGTTTTTTAACTAATTTTGATTCATTTTGAAACTCTGAACTTGAAGTTCTACGCATAGTCACAAAAGTTCTTTGGGCGTTTGACAAAAAAAAAAAAAAAAAAAAAAAACACCTCAGGAAACATTATAATTGTACAGATATCTGACAGATAAACAGTGGTTTAAATAATAAATAGTATTAAAAAAGCACAGAAGGCACCGTAAAGCAGTACAATGAAATGTCATTTCCATTCAGTGGCCACAATGATGAATTTGTCAGTAACTTTAGCTGTGAAATTACATAAGCTAAACTGTTTGGTAATATTTGGGATATCTCCAAATACTGACAATTATATAATACTTCCCCTCAACCACACGTATCTTTTCACAACTGTTGAAAGAAACAGAGTGGGGAGTAACCCTAACGTCATTTAAATGTGGCCTAGTTTCCTGATGGGAGAGACGGAGGCGTTGTCGTGGCTGAGCATGGGGATTGCTTGGAAGCCCCAATCATCTCTGACCTAAAACATAATGGGCAGCTAACAGTGAATTGCCCTACCACAGGCCCCTCCCCGTACTTGGAGTATAAAGGCGACAGGTGCATCCACCTCATCAGGTTTTCCCGCTGAGGGCAGGGAGCAGGTCCAGGCAGCCAACGTGGATTCTGGTGTGGCAGCAGTGTAACATCTCCGTTCCTCATCAGGCAGGGACTCGTCATGGCCGACATTCCCTATGTCGGTCACTACAGGGTTATGCATTGGCTGACATAGAGATCTATGGAAAACGCCACAACCTAGACCGTCCGACCTTGGCGCATACAGATGCTGACAGCTGAGTCGTGACAGACAAATGCCATGCAAAGGCCGTAACCTTCTCATCGTCCTAGCGCAAATTCGCTGACCTTGGTACCTGCAGGGACCACAGGTGAGTACATCGCTGCTGGAGATAGCCAAGCTGCTGTTCCTTTCACCACAGAATTTAGAAGGGATTTCGACCTTCAACGAAAGATTGCTTCAAGTCTTTCCTTTTTGTTGTTACAGCTTGGCAGTAACGATGGGGAAGCGAGCTTTCTGGAGAAGGGCGCTACAGAGGCCACATCCTGCCCACAGGGAGGTGACATGTGGAGACACTGATATGGACTGACCCAGGCCTGGGGCAGTACTACATATGAAATTGGTCTCTGAGGCAGGTCCTACCTAGGAGTAGGGAGGAGAGCTGTCAGCAGAGCCTGACAGAGTGCTCTGTCAAAGGGAAGACACGGGTTTACCGAGAGGGAAACCTTACCGTGGAAGAATACACATATGGGATTACCCGAAGGGAAACAAGCCGTATGGACATCTAGCCCAGTACAGGGGCTGACTGGAGACCCGGGCGAGCTAACGCCAGTACTGGGCCTGGCGTCAGACTGCTCTGCCCAGTCTGACTGCTGGGGATGCTGGAGGAACTCCACCAGGGTTCACCGCCCGGGGAACTTACTGGAGGAGGAAAAAGGCGTGCGCATCCGGGTGAGGGGGAATGGCATAGCAAAGCGTGACATGGCAGTTGCCCATACTTACCTGTTCCCCAACACAGGAAGAAGCAGCTCTTTGGAGGCTGTAGAATCTCGCCGAAGGTGTTCGAACGCCCGCCCAGCCACGCTTCCCTACAGGTGTGCAGAGGCGCCATCGCCAACGCATAGGAGGAACGGCACTCCCGTGTACGTGAGCCCTCACCCCCAGAGGCCGGCTCACCTTGGGATTGGTACGCCAAGGTGGTGGCATCCACTGGCTCAGGTGACCCAACCTCACCCCAGCCGGAGACCTTCTTCCACTCTGCTGACCTCACCTTGTAGACAAAGAGCTGCCAAGACTACAGAAGCTCGAATGCGGTCCACGGCATGTATCACGCAAAGCGCCCAGGTTCTGCACGCAGAAACTGAGATCTGCCTCCACTCGGCAGTGCTTGCAGGTTCACCACCTGATCGCGGAAGGCGTGGTGGAACACCGCAGGCCGCGAACCCGGGGTCTCAGGACAACGTAAAGGGAGTAGACCGAAGGCCCGAACACAAAAACCCTCCGCTCACGAAAAATGCTTGGGGTCCCCGGCCCTCTTGATGGCAGAGGAAGTGAGCGCGATCAGGAGCGCTGTCTTAATCGACCCGGGTATTTCAGCTCAACTGGTCAAGAAACTCAAGGGACCCCTCTGCAGTCCAGCCGGGACGTCGAGAGGTCCCAGGAGGCATCAGGAGTGGGCTGGGGGGTTCAACATGGCACCCTCAGAACCTCGATGAGTCTTTCAGGGACCGGCCGTCCACTGCGTGATGGGCCGATGTGACCACACTTGCTCAAAGGTAGGAAGGTGACAGCCTACGCTCCAACTTCTCACCAGGGAGCTGCTCAATCGTGCATCTTCGGGGGTCTTCTCGGCGAGAAGAACACCAGTTCGCGAACAGACCCCACTTCAGTGCATAGGCTTGCCTTGTAGAAGGAGCTCTAGCCTGAGTGATGGTCTCTACCACCGACGGTGGGAGACCAGTCAAGTCTGCCGCGTCCCGTCCAGGAGCCACACATGAAGGTTCCACAAATCCGGACGCGGGTGCCAAATGGTGCCGAACCCCTGAGAAAGGAGGTCCTTCCTCAGAGGAATGCGCCAGGGAGGGGCTGTCACTTGAGAGAATGGAGTTCCGGGGAAACCAGAGTCCGGTGGGCCAGAGCAGTAGCGACCAGCAGGACCTGCTCCTCGTCCTCCTGTGCCCACAATGTCTGTGCGGCAGGCTCACTGAAATGCATGCCACGCAAAGGGCCCGAGGCCAGCTGTGTGCCAGTGCGTCCAGTGCCGGGGGGCTCGGTCAGGGAAATGCAGCTGGCAGTGGGAGGACTGCAGCAGAGGAAGCAAGCAGGTCTACCTGAGCTTCGTGAAGATGACTCCAGATCAACCGGATCGTCAGGATGGGTCGCCATTCTCCGGGGAAAGTGAGCTGTCGTGAGGCCTTGTCGGCCCCGCTGGTGAGCTCCCCCAGATATGGACAGCACGCATGATTGGGCCGCAGCGTGACTCCAGAAGGGAGGAGATAATAGGCGGAAGGCTGTGACATGCGGCGTGAGCGTACCTCCCATCCCGGTTGATATCAGAGCACGGCACGGTGTTGTCCGTACGGACCCAACACATGGCACCAGCTAACAGCAGTGGCGAAACTGCCGCAAGGCCAGGTGCACTGCCAGCAGCTCCTGACTGGTTGATGACTGCCAAGCAGTGAGGCCCGTCCAGAGCCCAGGCTGCCGTTGCAATGCGCCCAGCCGTGCCGGAGGCATCTGGCTGACAACAACGCCCAGGACACTTGTTACTAAGGCACCCCGGCCGTGAAAAAGCAGGGGCCATCCAGGGGCTGAAAGAGCGGCGACACTCCTGTGATTTTCACCCGGAGGCGTACCGCTGACGCCATGCCCATCTCGGGACTCCAGGAGTGTAACCAGTGCTGAAGTGGTGCCATAGAGCAATCCGAGCAGCGTGACTGCGCTACGGATGCCATATGCCCCCAGGGCCTCTGAAATTGTTTCAGTGGAACCCTGATCCTGCCTCTGAAGAACTCAGGCAGTTCAGCACTGATTGGTAGCGTTCCTCCGTGGCGCACCGTCATACTCACGAGTCTGCTCCACACCAAGAAGAGATTCTCTGCTGGGGGAGAGCTTGCTCTTTTCCCAATTGACCCGAAGCCCCAACTGGCTGAGTGCCAGCCTGAAGTCCCTGTGATGGCCCAGCTGTTCTGGGACTGGGCCAAAATGAGCCGGTCGTGAGATAGTTTGAGGATCTGGCGCGCCCACTTCCCGTGGCAGGGGCCCAAGGGCGCCCTCTACGACCTTCACGTGAAGACACAGGGAAGAGGAGAGCCAGAAAGGGAGGACCTTATGCTGCCACGCCCGACCTTCGAGCATAAACCGTGGAACGGTCTGTGTGGGAAGGATCGAAACATGAAGATAAGCGTCCTTCCAGGTGATGGCACAAGTAATCCCAGGGCTGAATACACGCCGGTCAAGCGCCTGTCGATGACATCTTGAACGGGAGCCTGTGCAGGGCCCGGTTCCGGTCGCGTCCAGGATTCAGTGCAAGACTACGCCTCTCTTGGGTGCGGTAGGCGGGGCTGTAAGAGCCCTGCCTCATCTCGGCTGGAGGACCGGCCGGTGCATCCTTTGCCCGGAGGACAAAGCAATCTCGCGCAAGACAGGGCGTTCCGAACTGCAAGCACCACAGTCTCGAGAACTCCACTGAACTTGGGAGAGTCGCCTGGCAGGCTTCAGATAAGTAGCCGGAGTCGGAGTGTGCTGACGTGAGCCAACGAGGCCCAGGCTGGGCAGCGCAAGCCAAGCCTCCAGGCGCCCGTGCAAGTGGCTCCAACGCTGTCAGCAGTACGTGGTGGTGCAGCGAGAGGGGAGTCGCGCTGGATGGTACAGAAGGCAGCGCGTTCTGAAGCATCCATGCAGGTGCCTGGGTCCCAAAGGGGACTGGCTAGAGAGTGCGTGGGGAGGCACTGCGTCCCGAACCGCGACTCTCTTGGCCGCTGGCCAAAAAACAGGTCGCGGGCGGAAGTGAAGCAACGCGTCGCGCACTGTCAGCCCGCGAGCCTGAGAACCCAGAGGAAAAGGAAATTGCTCTTTCTTTGAAAATGTGGGTACCGCTGACCCTTGGGCCAGCGGCGGAACAGAAATAAAGGGAGCCTCAGATTCTCACCCGGCCCTCCTCCGGGGAAGGACGCGCTGTCCTCGTCGTCTGAAAGAGCAAACTCCAACATCTCGGGTTGCCCGCGTCAGGGCAACCGTCATTTCCTGGACGACTTGGGGCCCGGATGGGGGTGTGGGGGCCTTACCCTGCGAGGGGGCTCGGCCTTCGCCTAGGTGCCCGATTCAGCACGGGGCGGAGCAGCTCTGGAAGGCACCGCAGAGGCGCCACGGCGACGAGCAGGCCGGAGGCCTGGGCCAGGGACAGCCGTAGCTGGGAGCATCCCGCAGTGGCAGGATGTGCTGGATCGCCTGGTCTTGGCTGTACTGCACCACCGAAATTGCTGAGCAAGCCCTCGACAGTGTCGCCGAACAGCCCAGCCTGTCGCGGACGGGCGTCGAGAAAGTGGCTGTGGGCGTCCTTCCTTCGCAGGTTGAGCCAAGATGGGCGGCTCTTGGACCACCATAGTGGACGCCGACGCTCGGGGACCGCGCATGACTTTCGTGGCTGGTAGGCGAGGTCAGTGCGCGCGCAGCTCCTGCATCAGCCCCGGGTCCTTTGCCCTCGTGCATTTCTTCCAGGTGCAGCTTGGTGAACCTACAGGATCGCCATGGCCTGAGCAAGGCTGCCTGGCCACAGCACTATAAACACATGCATGGGCGCCGTCAGCTTACAGGCTTTGGACGGAAGAGCGGGCAGATTCCTCCAAGTGGCGAGCGTTTTGCGGGCACAAGTACACCGCAACACGCTCTCCACCTGGGGGAATGTCCTTATGCCTGGCACTTCCACCATCGAGGGTAGTGAGGGATGGAGGAGGCGCAGCGGCACCGGCCGTGAAGAACACATCCACGACTTCGTCAGCTCCTCATGCACCTCCGACACCGGGTAGAGCGCGATTTGTGAGGCACGCTTACTCCAGGCCAACCAATCGTCCAGCCGCGAGGGCTCGGGACTGGGCGGTCTGTTGACCTCCAGCCCGATACTCACGGCTGCCCGGGCAAGCATGGCCGTCAACTCCGGGTCCGGCTCGGCAGTGGCGACAACACCCGAGGGGGGCAGCCCCGCCGAACCTTCATCCTCGGAGGACGATAGCCCATCCCCCGATGCTGCGATCGACATCTGATCCTCGGGCGGCGCACCGAATGAAATGCTGGCAGCCCCGCGGGACGAACCAGCGAAATCACTCGGGAACCGGACGGGACGATCGCTGCGTGAGGAGTAAGAGGTCCGTGGGGGCGTGCCCGGCGGAGAAGCTCTTACTGTCGCCCTCAGATCTCCCAGAGCGCCAGCCGGCGGTCCTCTGCTCGAGCTAGAGAGACCGGGACGGGTGGCGGCAGAGGGTGCCAATCTTTTCAGAAAAGAAAGGCGAGATCGCAGCGCCGTCATGTTCATACGCCCACAACAGGCGCATGAATCATCCACGAACGCATCTTCAGCGTGCTGGATGCCCAGACACTGAAGACAACGATCGTGTCCGTCATCCGCGGACAGGTAACGACCACAACCAAGAGGACACGGACGAAGCGGCATCTTGAAAAAGACGCGATCGTCCGTGATTTGCTCTTTTAGAATTTGCTCTTTCAGTTGAAGTGCCCAGGATCGCTGAAAGAAAGGACTCAACTGACTGCACCGTCCATGGCCAGGAACAAAACAAGATGAAAGGCTTTGTGGAGATCAGCTCACTTCTCATCCACTCGGCTCCAAGAAGCAAAGATACGGTGAGTGGATGCCTGTAAACCCTTTTATACCCGTATGTACGGGGAGGGGCTCAGGTAGGCAAATTCCACTAGCCAATATTCATTGGCGTTTTCTCTTTAGTCAGAGATGATTGGGGCTTCCAAGTAAATCCCCTATGTCGTCACGACATAACTCGTAGTGACCGACAGATAGGGAACCAAAGTTAGTAACGCTATTTTTTGCTAGCGTGATTTGAGCGCCGCTACTTTAAAAATAGTGTAGCTTTTCCAATTCCAATCTCATTTTGTTTGCGACTCTGTGCACTGTTTTTGAGTTGAACTCATAATAAGTCTCATGAACAGTTTTACTTTAATATCAGGAGACGTTCAAATCAGTCATTAATAATTGTCGCAAGAGACTTAATTTAGAAAATATTTCATTTGACTTACATCATCATAGTGGATGTGATCAAATTTCTAATTGATGTCTGCGAGCACATAAAATATTCATAGGCAAAAGAAAATGCTCTTAAACTGGCATATTGAAGAATACAATGAACATCAAAGTGTATAAAATTACGTGAATTATTTATGAGGGTGTGATATTTAAGTCAGTCAGATAAATAAGGATTCTTATTTCTGTTTAGATGGATTACGATCATGAATCATTGTTTTTATGAGAAAACATGGCATGATTCATGTCATACAGCACGATACTTCCTAATAGTCAATTGTTGCTGTGCTATAATATTAGGTGTTTTATCCTTTATCATCTTATCTGTTCTTTAATGGCCTGTAGTTGAATAGTTTGTCATTATGGGCATTAGCTAGCCATGCTTTCTATAAATTATCCTCTTATTTAAATGAATCAGTTCATTTGGGTCACTTGTTTAGTATAATGATTTCACGCTATTGAGAACCTCAGATAACTTTATTGGTTTTAGCTATTTTTAATTAAAGGAATAGTTTACTCAAAATGGAAAAAATGCTGAAAATTTACTTACCCTTAGCCTATCCAAGATGTAGTTGGGTTTGGTTTTTCATTAGAACAGATTTGGAGAAATTTAGCATTACATCACTTGCTCACCAATGGGTCATCTGCAGTGAATGGGTGCCGTCAAAATTAGAGTCCAAACAGCTGATAAAAAACATTACAATAATTCACAAGCAATCTGCACCAGTGAATGAAATGTCTTATGAAACAAATAAGAAATGTCTTATGAAAGCATAATTGTAAGAAACAAAGACTTTTTACCTTTAAACCGTCATTTCTGACCAAAATATCAGAGTCCATAATTTGTTTGGAAATGTTTTGGACTGTTTTTGTTTTTAAACATTGCTTGATCTGTGCATATTTCTCTCCTGATTCAGATTTATGTATTTTTATTTTTTTTTACTGAAGAAAAATATTATGGATAGAGGACTTGAATTTTAGCCAGAAGCAACAGTTTGAAGTTAAAAAAATTAATAATAATGGATTTGGTTATTATAAACACGCAGATTGTGTATTACTTACATTACTTGTGAATTATTGTGATGTTTTTATCAGCTATTTGAAGTCTCATTCTGACGGCACCCATTCACTGCAGAGGATCCATTGGTGAGGAATTGATGAAATGCTAAATTTCTCCAAATCTGATCTGATGCAGAAACAAACTCAACTACATCTTGGATGGCCTGAGGGTGAGTCAATTTTCAGCGAATGGGTGAACTATTCCTTTAAGAGCATTTAGTGTAGTGAGCAAGCAGCTGCTTTTCTAAAAGAGAAGCTTTAGCTTTAAATTTTGAGGCACTGGTTGGTTTCCCCCACACTGGACAATAACAGTAAAGGAATATGATTCAATTTAGCAACAGAGACAGACAAACAAGCCTCTTTCAAAGCTCCTGTGTTTCCGTCATGACCCAGAGGTCTGAAATAAATGAGGTCTTATGGGGCAACCAACTCCAGAAATTCATTTCCATTCTGTCAAACACGCTGCTTCCCAAAAATGTTTCCTTTGCTTCGTTTTGACTCTGTTTTATGCGCTATAGTAAAAACATGGTAAAACACTAATCTTCCGAATAACCTTAGAGCTACTCATCATCTCTATAGTTCGTTTTCATACAAAATGCAGTGGGGAATATTGAAATGAGTTTACTTCTTTTGTTTTTCATGCAGTCATTTCATATGGGTAATGAGGAAAACAGCTAGTACATTTCCAATTAAAAAGTAAAAATAATAATAATTTTTTAACCCCCTCCTTCTCTCTGGATTGATGCTTCTATATTTATTTATTTATTTTTTTTATGGTTTTGGTCATGAGGAACTTTAAAGGTTGCTGAATACTGTATGATGATGCTATGACTCCGATGCTCTTTAAGCCCAAGCCAGATAATTTTAATGAGCAGTGGGTTGAATCTATAGCCCGTGGCTAAGTACTAAATGTCAAGTAAGTGCAAATCAGAATTAATTGATACAGGAGCTTATCCGTGTGGCACTTTCGGTTTTGTCAAGTGTTCAGAAGCCTAAAGGATGACATGATACGAGAAAGCCATATTTAATAAAAATAAATATTGCTTGTACAAATTCCAGCTAATTATAGTCCTCTCACCCACACGAAAGGGAATGTGAAATTGTGTTTGCGTCCAACTTCGGATTTTGTGGCCAACTTATAGCGATAAGAAGGTTCATCTAAGGTCTTCTTCATTTCTTATTTATTTTTTGGCCCATAGAACATCACTTGAATAAAAACTAGATGTTTTGGAGTCTAGATTTTCCTTGAAAATCTCTCATTTGAAGCACAATGCTTGCTTTCCCAAAGTGCTTGAATCTCAAGTGATTTCTTACAGTGCATTAAGACATTAAAGGAAAAAAACATTGTTTTGAGATATTTTTCTTTTATAACATGCCTTATTTCAAACTACTGGAAAAATTGCACTTAACTGATGTTCTCAAAATTATTATTATTTTTTTTTCTGAGCAAAAAAAATCTTCACTTCAGTAGCAAGCTATTTTACAGTTTTATTTATATTCTGAAGATATTTACAGAGGAGTTTGTTCATATATCACTTGCCTCATTTATTTAACATTTTATTCCTAAAAACATGGTGAAAATTACATTTTTCTTGGCTGTCGACAGTATTTTCTAATTTATGGAAAGATAAGAAAATACCCAAAAGCTCCTCTTCTTGTTTAATGTCATCAAAATGAAACAAGAATTTGAACCTGCCTTTATCCAATCCAATTCTTACTGTACATAATATCTCCTTTGCATACATTAACATACATTTTCACCAAATTTGTAATACAAATAACATTTTCTTAATGTACTGTAATCAATCAGCTGTGGTGATATCTATTATTTTTTATCCTATTCACCTTTGGTCTCTTGCTTAAAATTAATAGCTTAAACAGTCATTCCAGAAATGATTGTTGTACCCAGCATCTTGTGGACATCTTGAAATGTGCTACTAACTGTATAATGTGCAATGCCAGGAGAAACCCTTGAGAAAGCCCTGTTAGCTCCCAGATAAACACTACGGCTGAATCACAGAGCACAGCTGTTGTTGCGTAACTCTTCTCTTTCTTAATAACTGTGAAATGGACATAACATGGTTTTGAATCAAAACACGGACGGTGCGATTATCTTTACGTTGCAGGCTTGTGTACCATCTGCCGATATCTGTCAGCCTTTATGTTACTGTAAATAAAGAGTGAATTAATTCAGGTTGAAAATAAACCCAAATAAATGTTGCTTATGTCACAAGTGAGTCAATATGTAAGAGAGACATTGTTATAGCAAATCTACCTGTTTTAATATAAAGTAGGTGGTTTTGTCAAGTCAATTATTTGGGTATGTATTGAAAGGTTTAATCCACTTAAGCAGGAAAATGACACCTCTGCTAAACAAATGTCTTTAATCTGCTCGGTTCAGGGGAAAGAGAATGTTGCACCATCGTGTTGGCGAAAATTTCTGTACTTAAAGAAAAAAATGTAGCATGCCAACAGTACATTGCTTTCCAAGGTTGGCTGAGAAAATTAGCGCAAGATTATTTCAATTTCAAATGTGGAAATTTCTGATAGAAAGACATTTGATCTTAACATTGTGAGATTTCCGGGGTGCAGAAATGAATTGAAAAAAAAAAAATGTGTATGAGGGGCATTTTAAAATGAAGATATATGCAGTGGAATCCAAAATCTGAGACCAATTAACATCCAAAGTGTTTGGATATCAAAAATTTAAGTTACAATGTACAATTAATGAGAAATATTAGGGATTAGGGATTTTTTTTTTTTTTAATTTGTTGATATTGGAAATTTTATTGTTTTATATTTATTGTATTTTATTTTCTGTCCATTTTTAAATTTAAATTAATTTTAAACGAGTGTCAGTTGATGTGAAACGTATTCTTTAAAAAAAAATCTTTAGCAAATCTTCAAATTAATATCCATTTTTCATAAGGTACATTATTGTGATTCACATTCCATTTAAAATGTATTTTAAGTTCATTTTAATATTTTATTTATTTAAACAAAAAACTTATACAAAATTATTTCTATAATATATAATTATTTATTTATAGAAAAGTTCATATAATACACACATTTATACAGAGTTATTGGCCATTTTTGGTTGTAGACCATAACGCAAAAACAGTATTGTATAGTAACGGATTCCACAAATTAAATGCTTGTAATTAGATGATGATATGTGTTACTTAAAATACTAAAATATATTATTTTAAAAATAATCGGAATACTATTGATTACATGATTATAATATTCACAAAATGACAGTAAATGACTCATTATTCATTATTTCTTTTCTAAAAAGGATATTGCTTATAAATGTTTGGAAAGTTTCCCAGCTCCTTCACAAACTCCAGTTTGGGAAATCCTGTTCTAATGTCATATTTAATACACTTCATGTTGTTGATAACAAAGACTGGAATAAATTGTACTTTTCTTTGAATTTTTATATCAATATGGTAAGATCATCATATTAAAATCAGTGTGATAATTGACTTGGGTCGAAAGTAATCTAAAAGTAATCTGATTATATTACCTAAAATGTGTAATGTGATGGATTACAATTTCGACAATGGACTGCAATTTAAGAGTAATCTACCCAGAACTGTTAATAATATTGACTTATACCTGCCATGATGTTAAAATCGTTGCAAACATACCAAATACCAAATCTGTTTTTCACATACTATTTATTATATAGCTACAATGAAAGCACTCTATCCGCTTCTGTTCATGTACTTCAAGTATACTGAAGAAAAGCTCAAACCTTTTGATGTTGTCTGAGCTGCAGCAATTCCCACCATGTGTCAAGCGGTTTCCTGCTGCACGTGTGGGGCTGATTCTGAGTCAGTATCTGAGTGGGTGGACATCAGCCTACCTGCGGCCCAGGATGTGGGCCTCACGCTGAGGAGATCTGTACAAGCTGTGAACTGTTTGCCAGTCATCAGTGTTCAAGTTAGTGCACCATTATCCCTTCAAACAGCCCTGCTAATGCGAATCAAAGTGGGGCTCTCCCACACCGCCTGTTATAGCACAACAGAGGTAAAGCTAGCGGTTTGCCAGACGCTGCTGGGAAGAGGATTCGGGGTCTCGCTGGCTCAGTGTGACACAGTGATCAGGATGAAAGACAAAGAAACACTTAGTCACATAACCTATTAAATGAAAACCAGCAGAGAGAGAGCTGTGCCTTTGAGATAGAGAGCGCGAGAGATTGCTAGAGTTGTAGAGTGAGGCTGGAAAGAGATTTACTGTATTTCCTATCAGACTTTTCTGAACAAGTCAGTGTATTACAAAATTAGAAATGGAGTTCTGAATAGCAATAAATTTAGTCTTAGTCATAGTTTTATTTATGTAAAAAACCTTCAAATTTATTAAATATTTCAACATTTCTTATTGAATAATTCCAGTTGTGAAATCAGCGTAGTGAAGTCTTTCACCCTCATAAAGTCTGAAAATAAACCAAATATTTAAACATTTTAGTTCATTTTAATTTTAGTGCTGGACAACAATTAATTGCAATTAATCGCATCCAAAATAAAAGATTTTGTGTACATAATATACGTGTGTATACTGTGTATATTTATTATGTATGTATAAATGCACACACGCATGTATATAAGCATGCATTATGTTTATATATTAAATATATTATTTATATATAATATAAATTATATGAATATAAATGTATACATGTAAATATTTTCAAAATATATACTGTATGTGTGTATCTTTATATATACACAGCACACACACACACACACACACACATATATTATATGAACAAAAAATTAATCACGATTAATCATTGCCCAGCACTAATTAATTTATTGTTCAGTCCCAAAACTCTCCACTTCTTTCATGTCCCTCATATTACAATTCAGTCATTTTCTTGTCAGGACAGTTGTTTTGTACACTATAATGAATTGTAAGATATAAACTTATTTTTAAAACCATTTTGAAAGGTAAGGTATGCTTTAAAATCAATATCACATGTCCCCGATTAATTTTTTTTATGCGTGTAGTAAATGGTATGACTGTACATTGTCTCATGTTCATGTTGTTTCAACAAACAGCTCAAAGCCGATTGCTATAGGAACTGTTTTTCTTCACAAAAGGTTTGCATTTATTGCCTTTAGTACTTCAAATCAATATTTTGTGTCCAATTAGGCTACTTATGTGTCCAGTAGCTGTGTAGTTTTCAAATGTTTTACTGCAAATAATAAGCCATCTGAGTAGTTTTGGGATCCTTATTTTAACAAACTTCAAATTGGGTAAACACTAATTGTAATTTTGAATACTTTAAGCCCAAAGTATACTTCGTGTCTGTATGCATACGCTAGCATATGCGCACAGTTGAATGCATAGCCTTTCAAAGTATACTCCACATGCCCTCTTGAAAGCTTCATCCATGTCCTGTCTGTTCTATTTTTCCCCATTATTTTGACCGATAACAAATGTTTTTGTTGAATACTTTTAAACCAAAGCTGAGCTATCCTATTCCCTGTCGCTCACAAGCACTTGTCAATGCAGCCTTCAGTTGTTGTAGCAGTCTCATCTATTTTGTTGTTGTTGTTCCGTCTCTTTAGTTTCATTTTCTATAGTGAAACAACAGCCCGGCCCGAGGTATGTACAAACCCCAATTTCCAATGAAGTTGGGACGTTGTGCAAAACATAAATAAAAGCAGAATACAATGACCTGCAAATCCTTGTTGACCCACAAAGACAAGATATGCAGTGGTCAAACTGATAAACTTTATTGTCTCTTGCAAATATTCACTCAGAATTTGATGCCTGCAACAAAGGTAAAGCAACCCTTACCAAAAAGTAGTATACTGGGAAGTTTATTTTATAAAGTATACTTTTAATTAAACTTTAAGTAACAGTAGTAAACTTTGAGTACACAACTAGTTTACATCAATGTTTTAGCTTGTACTGCAAATATACTAAAAGTGAGCTTGTAAGCATACTGATAGTTTACTAATTAAATATTTGTAGTAGCATTTTAGTACACTTTGAAGTATAGTCTCAGTAAACTACCAGTTTAGTAGTTTTACACTGCAAGTATACTCGTAAGTTTTCTTTAGATGAACATTACATCATACTTTAAGTATACTACTGTGTCCCTATTTAGGTAGTCGATCAGTCATTATTACCTCTTCATGGGTCGACATTTTATTCCATAACGTTACACAGTTTTGATGCTGTATTATGTCTGATGATCGTGTTAGATTACATGTGGAAGCATCTGTTGTTTCAGTTTCTTCTTCACTTGTGTTTTTTTGTGAATTCTGTACAGAAGATTTGTGCAAGTGCCCCCTACCGTATAACAATGAAAAGCACAAGTATAGCTCAAATATATTTAGACTTTTCCTAAGTATACTTAAATGTCATTTTAAGTATATTTCTGAGAAGTACATACAAAGTAGACTAAAAGTATACTTTCCTATTTTAGTTTAAAATAAGTATACTAATAGCACACTTGAATAATCTTCTTTTTCGTAAAGGTAGACAATACCGAGCCACATTCAGCACGTGTTACAACAGCGTGGCTTCGTACTAAAAGAGTGCGGGTACTAGACTGGCCTGCCTGCAGCCCAGACATGTCTCACATTGAAAATGTATGGCGCATTATGAAGCGCAAAATACGGCAACGCACACCCCGGACTGTTGAGCAACTGAAGTCATACATCAAGCAAGAATGATAAAGAAGTCCACCTACAAAGCTTCAACAATTAGTGTCCTCAGTTCCCAAACGCTTCTTGAGTGTTGTTAAAAGGAAAGGTGATATAACACATTGGTGAAAATACCCCTGTCCCAGCTCTTTTGGAACGTGTTGCAGGCATCAAATTCAAAATGAATGAATATTTGCAAGAGACGATAAAATGTATCAGTTTGACCATTGCATATCTTGTCTTTGTGGTGATTTCAATTGAATATGGGTCCACAAGGATTTGCAGGTCATTGTATTCTGTTTTTATTTACGTTTTACACAATGTCCCAACTTCATTGGAATTGGGGTTTGTAATATAAAGAATGTCTTCAGCAACAATTGAGCTGGCTTGAATGGCTTTACTGCAGAACAATGAAATACAAGCGTCAGTGTCATTTGAGGGTGGATATGGTGAATAAGCTGCCAGCGTTACATTGATTTGGAAAACGTTAAGAATGATCGTTTTGAGAATAAGGTTGAGATCGCGAATATGAGCCAGATGCTGAATGTACTATAGGGAAAAGAGCTATGACGATATAGTGATGCTGTCATCTGTTCAAATTGAACCCTTCTAAGTTTCAAAAGGTATATGCTTTATTTGGTTCATTTGTAAAGTTTATTAAAATATCAGTAGAGTTTTATGCTGGAGATCCATCCGTGTCGCAAAGACCCGAATATGTAATTATGATCAGCGAAACATTCATGCATTTAAAGGTTAAGAAATCAAAAGGTGCTTCAGATGCCTTTTTTCAGCTGCCCCAAACTGGATGCAAAGCTTTGTGGGATAATCTTTGAGTAATTTTGCTGACAAGATTAACACTGCTGAATACATTTCCATATATTCAGATCTGCCAAGCTAAAAACATTCATCAACTATTTTTAGTCTCAATTATTATGCATCTGATCCATATGGTGGCTCTTAAACACCTGAAGGCCTCACCTGGCTTAATTTGGCCAAATAACACAATGACATTCATACATTAAGTGTGGGTTAGGTGTCCAGATGCTTTTTTTCAGCCACTGATGTATCCTAAAAATGTGTATAAAACAAGCACACATATTAACACTGAGAAATACTGGCATGAATCCTGGAAAGATCATTTCTCATTAAATTATGATATGGTTTAGGAAGGCAGGAGCCTAGCTGACTTCATTCTGGATGCAGCCCACATGGGTTTAAAATAATTGTCAGTGAATAAAGAGTAAAGAATAATGTTGTTATTTTCAAGCCACTCCAATGTTATGGTCATAATAACTCATCAGCTGTATGTCATTCAAAAGTGTTAGCATGAAAAGACACGAACATTAATGATTCAAAGAAAACCAGGGAATCTTTTTGCTTAGTGTTTTTAATTTGTCATGAACAGATGCCAACTATGTAGTGTAATGAACTGCGAGAAATAATTCAATAAGCAGCCACTCAAACTAGCATCTGACAGCTCAGCTGCGGCTGTCGCTCATCTCCAGCTTTGGATCATAAGAAAACCAGAAACACTTTATAACGAATACTTGGTCAGTCTTCCCCTTTTTTTCTTCACCTTGACCATGCATTTTTCCCCTAACACTGACTTCACAACTTGATTGAGAACCACTGGGTTCTATTGTATGTGCTGAACTGCATGTTATAAAATGCAGTTTAAAGATCACAATGGCCATTGTGTTGGCCAATGCCAGTTGTGTGGGGTGAAAACATGGTTGCATCGAAAACTTCTATAGGTGGGCTAAAGCATTATTCTACTGTGGTTTTCAAACTTTTCAAACAAGAGATCATGTGTAAACACTTACGATGTGTGAGGAATAGATTCATATTTTTATTATTAATGTATTAATATTATAAAGACAACATTTTTATTTAGTTTTTTTAGGCTTCAAAACAAATAAATTTTAGGTTTCAAATATGAATGTATCAATATAGACATTAATATATTGCGATATATAATAATATGGCATATTAGCCTATGTTAAGTGTATTAATATTTTATGATTAATATATTAATATTTAGATTATTTCATGATCTTATAAATTATATGCATAAAAATATTTTTTATTTTAGTAAGATTTTGTAAAATATATATATATATATATATATATATATATATATATATTAATATTATAAATATAAAGAAGTTTCCAAACTAAACAATTGTCTTTTAAGCAAAGTATTAAAATATTATTATATTAACACAAAATATTAATGCATTAATTTCGATATTAATATTATATTACAAATCTTTTAATGTATTATATTATTGTTGACAAATTAATGTTTATGATTAATACATTAATATCATTAACACAGTTTGTTGTTTCCAAAATAAATAATTGGCTTTATAGCATGTTATTAAAATAATATCTGGGAAATATTTGCTTTGTACTTGTATGATTGTTCTTTTTTTTCAGTTTGATTCAAATGTATTTATATAACAGTTTTCACAATAAATATAGTTCCAAAGGAACATTACAGAGAATACTACAAACTCTAGTGAGCAGCTAAAAGCAACAGATACATCAAAAATACTAATTATTATTATTATTATATTTTCAATACTCAGAAATAAATAACAATCTTTACAATTTTTAGAAAGCAGAAAGAAACTGTATATATTAAACTCTGTAAATTATTTATTATCTAAATGTTAAGCATATTTAAAATTAAATATGTTTGAAAAACTTGTGTTATAACATAAACCTAACCCTGACATGCACACATTATAAATGTTCTGCTTTTTGTTACTTTAAAAAGGCAATCAATTTATGGGGAACAAGGTCTATAGTAAATGCTCTATTATGGCAAATAATGAGGGTGTTTTGGTGAATAGTGTGCACTTTTCTTTTCCAGCTGGAGGTATAGTCATGTACTCCAGAACAATAGCAAAGGCAGTATAGTTTATGTGTTTATTCCTATAGAACAACCTGAGACTTTTTAAAAATACAGTCATGCAAGTTTAATGGGATTTTGCATTATTTTTTAACAATGAATAGTATCTGTACTTTGCACTTTGTATCCCAGAACTCATTATAAGTCTTAATAAACATAAGATCTTGTGATTGAATTTGCCATCCTGATGCTCATGAAAGCACTCCTGAATAGGCCCAAGTCTAGAGCTCTTAAACTGATTTGTTCACTTGCTGATTCCAGCGAGAACAACTGTAGAAATGAATAAATGTATTGAACACAGAAAGATGAAATTCCAGCCATACGTTTCTCAAAGGGCTGGGATAAATATTCAAGGCTTGACTCAGAGGTCAGCCTATGGGGTGCTGTTCTACATACAAAACTTCATTGATCCAATGATCTCAGTTATCTAAAATTCAGTATGATGCTCTGTCCAATGCAATACGGATTGTATCGTGAATGTAAATGTTCTGTGTAACTTATGGTTTCACCATAATGAGTGACATAAACAGTTACATTCGAAATGGGAACCCAATTACTGTTTAAGAATCAGAATATCTTAGAAACATGAAGGTTGGCTCTTTTTAGTGAGCAAATAAGCAACCAGTATATGGAAACATCCTAGCAACCGCTCCACTCCATATTATTTGTCCATGCGTTGTCCTTCAGACCTTGCAAATCATATTTCTCAAGTGCTTGTGGTGCTTTTTTCATAAAATGATAAATAAAAAAAATTCTATCCATATGCTCTTGCACAATCCTTTTGCCTATTATGCTAATGATCTGAAATCTGTAGTGAGTTCTGTGGGTGTAAACTAAAACATTCACAGCCGCTGCCTTCTGGCGGTTTCATCATCGTGTCAGTAGTGTGTGCTCTGTGTTTTAGCGATCTTCTTCTCATAAGACATCCACATTACACACTGAAATGATTGATATCTGTGGTTGTTTCTAATAAAGGTGGGTTGTAAGTTCGGATTACAACATTTCAGACATTTTTGTGCTCTTTAGTGGCAATTCTAACACTGTTGGCGCTTATTGAGGGACAACATATTGATGGGTGATTAGGATTTATTTATTTATTTTTGATCATTATAATTAAAATCAATTAAATTCAACACAGAAAGTCAGAATATGGACAATACCTTACAAAGCTGGATAAAATAATTCTTAGAATATTTTTATTTATTCTTTTTAAACAATACTAATATAACACATATGCTTGATTCTTATTATGGTGTTGTTACCTGGATGATCCACAGCTTGCTTGATTTATTTATTTATTTATTTTTGTGACAGTTGTTCATGAGTCCCTTGTTTGTCCTGAACAGTTAAACTGCCCTCTCTTCTTCAGAAAAATCCTTAAAAAGTCCAATAAATTCTTTGGTTTCCCAGCATCTTTTCCATATTTGAACCCTTTCCAACAATGACTGTATGATTTTAAGATTCATCTTTTCACACTGAGGACAACTAAGGAACTCATACACAACTATTAAAAGGTTCAAACGGTCACTGATGCTCCAGAAGGAAACATGATGCAGCCAGGGGTGTAAACTTTTGAACAGACTGAATATTATATTTTTTTCACTTAGTACTGCCCTTCAGAATCTACAGAATCTTATATGTTTCCCAGAAGACAAAATAAGTTCAATTTACCCTAAACTTCAAATTCAGAAAGTTTTCACCTCCAGGCTCCTAATGCATTGTGTTTCCTTCTGGAGCATCAGTGACCATTTGAACCTTCTGTAATAGTTGCGTATGAGATGAAGATGGATCTCAAAATACAGTCATTGTTGGAAAGGGTTCAAATATACAAAAGATGCTGGAAAACCAGCAAATTTGTGAGTCCTGAAGGATTTTACTGAAGAACAGCAGGCAGTTTAACAGTTCAGGAAAAACAAGGGACTCATGAACAACTATCACAAACCCCCCAAAAACAGCTGTGGTTCATCCAGGTAACAACACACTATGAATGGGGTGAAATATCTTATTCAGGTCAGTACTAAATAAAAAAATTACATTTTTTTAATGAAATAACATGGATATTTTGCAGATACTGCAAAATGTGTGTGTAAAAAAAAAAATATATATATATATATATATATATATATATAAACACTATATATATATATATATATATATATATAGTTTTAATAATAGCATTCCTCAATTGGACTCACTGTGTTTTGGATGAAGGAAGAAGTTTAAAATATCCATTACCCGAGGGTTATGAGGCACAGACAACAAAATAATGCACTATTTATTATTTATTTATTATACTTAGACATTACAAAATAAGAATGTCAAGATGAATTCCCTTTACATTGTGCAGGACAAGTCTAATCCAATGCAATATTAAAACAAAAAACATGAGACAATTAAAAGAATGAAGCAATTTGGCCATAAAACACTAATGAAATTTACTTACTGAATTAATTTGCGCACACAAAACATATTTATTATTATTTTAGCGGATGCTTTAATACAAAGTGACTTCAAAAAAGTGCAATAAAAAATATACATTAATAACAAATAATATACATTATGTAATGTTAAAAAAAAGTTCCTTGCACAGTACAGTCACTGTCTTTGCAAATTGTCAAATAGATAGTCTTTTTTCTACAAAGAAAAATTCATGATTCATCGCTTTGGTATATGTAAACCTAGTTGCTGCGGTTTGTAATGTGAGCAATTCATTATCGTAAACAATAGAATGTGGCTTTTTTACCCATTGGGATACAGTAACAAATGAAGCAAGCCCATAAAGGTTTTTTCAGCAATACTTAAATTATAAATGATCCAAGTGCAACAAACAGTAGTAGCATGTGCTGAATGTTCACTGCATGCCTAAAATGTATTTCTAGGGACTCTCAGTGGACCTCTATTCACCAGTGAGTGCACTGAGGACAAAGCCATCACATAATAGTAGTTATACTGTTTACTGGACATTATTTTTGGACTTGCTGCCTGTGAATGTGAGCAGCACTGTATATGGAAATATCAAATGGCCTGCTGTGGGCCTCTGCAAAGTGGCTCTCAAACGAAGAGGTCGAGATCTCTGAGAAGAAGCCTCTAGGGGTGTCTCTGATGGCAAACAATGTTTGTTCCATAGTCATTAAAGTAAAAGAGCGCTGCTACGGGTAATGTTAAGCACAGAACAGGGCCCACGGGAGAATAGTTTCACATTCTGGTTTGCTGAACGCTGTCAGGACACCCTCTGATAACCCCCAGCATGTTATCTATAAACAGTGTTTATCCAAGTGTCAGCAAGGCAAGAAATCAAGATGCAGGCATCATTTTCCCTGTCATCCATTATCAGGCTGCCAGGCATTGTCAAAAGCTGAGAAATCAATTAGTATGGAGCATCTTGACAGCTGACTCCACTGGCCCTCATGATTGCCCTGCTGATAGGAGGAGACAAAGTGTAAGTAATGAAGACAGCCACCCACGACTTTTCCGTGCCTGAGAATATCTCTGTTTGCGGTCCACCAGATATCCGGAATCACGAACTGGGTTTAGTATCGAAACCAGCAACCAACTTAAAAAATTAGTCCACTTCCAGAATAAAAATGTCCTGATAATTTACTCACTCCCATGTCATCCAAGATGTTCATGTCTGTCTTTCTTCAGTCGAAAAGAAATTGAGGAAAACATTCTAGGATTTTTCTCCATATAGTGGACTTCAGAGGCGGCCAATGGGTTGAAGGCAGGGGCGGCGTTTCCGTATGGCAGAGTATGGCAGTTGCCATACCCTAGCCCAGTCAGGTGCGCCGTGAAAAATTGTCCAAACTTCATATCTCTATTATAATTAATTATTATTATTTTAAATCAAAGGGTTTTAAAAATGTTTAACCAATGATAAGCATTAAAAAGAGCTTGTCAGTAAAACTTCGTAACGCCAATTGGATCATCTCTTACCGAAACCTGGTAACTTCACCCCGCCTCCATTCAGATTGATGCGCCACGCACAGCCTGGAGGAGACAGATCTCCGCTTTTTCGCAATGGAAGGGTAAAGGCCCGTTCACACCAAGCACGATAACGATAAAGATATAGTTCTAAAAATCGTTCTCAGTATTAAAGAATAGCAGCGTCCACATCACAACTATAACGATAAAGGCACAAAGAAACGATATCGTTGGAATCACTTCCAGAACGATTTTTTCCAGCTGATGAACAATAAAAACACTGACAGCCAATCAGAATCCATCCTGCTATAATATGCTCCAGAATTTAAAGCGGCAGACTCACGTGCGCACACACACACACTCCCACATACAGATTTAATTGATTTCTGCAGTGACTGCTCTAAAGTTTATACTGTAACATGCTTATCCGATAACTCTTATATTTCCTATATGGGTTTATGTATATGCTTTATTTTTTTTAAGATTAACAGTTTTTTTTCTAAGGCATTGTTAGATTCCAGTGTTTCCTGTCATAGCTATGCAAAGATTTGATTTCAAAAACAGTATCATAGCTATTAAACTATATCTTGTTATGATTTTAAATCTGTATTTAACCTCAGAATGATTTTAAAGTAAGTCTGATTTTGTGGTGGCTGTGCTTCAAAGGGGACATCGGATGCCCATTTTCCACAAGTTGGTATGATTCTTTAGGGTCTTCTCGAAATGGTCTCAGTGGTCGTGAAAAACAACACCCTTTTTACCTTGTCAAAAACAGCTCTGTTCACAGCAACTTGTTTCGCTGCATATCTCTTTACATGCTAATGAGCTCTGCTCACCCCGCCCCTCTCTTCTGTGGAAGAGCAAAGGCGATTCACAAATAATCATAAAAAATATAAAATGTGAGACTGACTTCTGGAGGTGCAGCTGGATCATGATCAAAAAGTTACATAAATTTAACTTTTTAACAAAACCTGCCTTGAATTGTCCCTCACTCAGAAAACAGTCTGGAGCAAAATGATTTGCGCAGCCAGACATAAACAAATTTAGTGAAAGTGAAGTGAAGTGACGTGTGACCAAGTATGGTGACCCATACTCGGAGTCTGTGCTCTTCATTTAACCCATCCAAGTGCACACACACTGTGAACAAACACCCGGAGCAGTGGGCAGCCATATTGCTGCGGCACCTAGGGATCAGTTGAGGGTTCGGTTCTTGCTCAAGGGTCTCACCTCAGTCATGGTACTGAAGGTGGAAGAGAGCGTTGGTTATTCACTCCAAAATCAAAATGGCTTGATAATTGAGACTGTTTAGGTTTTTGGGGGATTAAAAAAAGGGCTTTTTATCATTTTAAAATTTTTATCATTGTAGGGTGGTTGTGTCCACACACTGCCAAGACACATTTATATGCAAATGAAGATATTTGGCATCCAATGTCTCCTTTAAAATTAAAATATTATAATCTTAATTCAAGTGATGAAGGATTTCGAAAGTCTGATCGTAATCAGTGTTGAGTACTACTGTAAGGTTAACCCTGCCTGCTTTACATGTTTGAAAGTGATTAACAGTTGAAAACATTAGGAATTTAGAAAATTAATCAAAAAGTAATCAGTTACATTAATAAAGTAATTGAAAAGTTACACTACTTATTACATTTTAAGTAGGGTAACTTGTAATCTGTAACCTATTTCATTTCCAAAGTAACCTTCCCAACACTGCCCATATAGCTACAATAAACGTTATACAGCCTGTAAAAGTTGATGAAAACATATAATGCGATGCATGCGTTTTTTTTCTCAAAAACCTTAATTTCTTTTCAACTGAAGAAAGAAAGACATGAACATCTTGGATGACATGGGGGTAAATAAATTATCAGGATTTTTTTTTTTTCTGGAAATGAACTAATCCTTTAACTACAGTTATTTAAATGCTACTGTTTATTGCTGTTTTTCAACAAAATTGACATAATACTGTCTGGTTTCAATAGCTGTATTTAGTGTAAATGTACTGGTTAAATGTTTAATATAATTTAATAAAATATATACAGTATAATGTAAAAAGAAATGGGATAATTTTATAAATGAATAAACTATGTGGGCCTAATTTAATATACATTTATAATCTGTCTTTGAGAACATGGCACCTCTAATATTAGAAACTTTTTAGAAATTAGAATATTAGAAACTTAAGAAAAGTGGCCAAAAAAAAGTTCAGGATCAGTAACATTTTCTTTTCCTTTCTTTTCTTTTTCTTTTAAAGAAATAAGTGCATTTATTCAGCAAGGACATATTAAATTGATCAAAAATAAATTTCTATTTGTCAGAGAATCCTAAAAAAAAATGTATTACCTATTTCCGCAAAAAGATGAAGCAGCACAACAATATGCATCTACAACCACACTGGCCATGTACACACTGCAGCTAAATTCTGTTGTCAGTTCAACTTTTACTCCTTAATCGCATTCTGTACACATACAATTCACTAAAATACGGGAGTGACAACCGCGTTTACAGAAATTTTATACAGTGTGACTCACTCCAGCTTTTAAATGCGGTTGTCACTCCTGAAACTTGCAGTGTATATGTGGCCACTGTCTTCTGAACTAGCTTTAATGTAATTATACTGTAGCTTAGTAGCTTAAAATACAACACTACAGCTGGACTAGTTTAACTAGCTTGTGTAGAAGTAATGTGGGACTTCATTTTATCCATTGGAATAAACTGAATCGTAAACAGTGGATGTTAATGTACATAGGCTAGGCCTACTGAAGATGGTTGAATGGGAAGACTGACATTTCGATAAAAGATTACAAAGACAAAACATTTCTTTTTTTCATTTGAAACAACATGATCTGATGAATTATGCACAATAAGACCACAAATGTGCATTAAGGAGGTAAACCAAATCATTTTGATGTCATGTTGACAATCAGAAAGACAGCTTCTCATGGGGACACATGCAGGTAATGTTGAGAGACACGTGAAGAGCGGCTCCTTAGAGTTAATGTCTTTATTGCACATGCTACCTGCAGAGATCCATATGTATAATTAAGTCCTTTTGCCAGATAAAGGGTCGAGGCCGAGCACTGTTACTCTTTGTGCACCTGCCGTGACTTTAGCGATGGTACGCGGCTCTGAAGTCACGTGTGTACAGTAGATCACTCCGGCCGGTCCCTGGGGTATTAATGTAATAGCTGAGAGTGCAGACAGTGTGTGCTTCTCAGTCTTTGTAAGCACACAATCTCAGCGTGATGTGCTTTTTTAAATTCCTCCTCCAGCTTCATCTCTAGCTTTGCCGT
This sequence comes from Tor tambroides, assembly GCA_021397915.2. Taxonomy (NCBI): domain Eukaryota; kingdom Metazoa; phylum Chordata; class Actinopteri; order Cypriniformes; family Cyprinidae; genus Tor; species Tor tambroides. The sequence goes on along the minus strand of JAFVLL020015657.1, from coordinate 3,427 downwards.
TGCCTTTTAATAAGGACAAGCTCTAAGTAACTTTATGTTGTTGGCACCAAACAAAAACGGCCAGTATGGTTTATTGTGTTGTTTAATTTATGATAGAATTTATCAGGTAACATTCCTCTGTTTTTGATTGTGGTAAATTTGTAATGTAATTTGTTGTGTGCAAAAATTGTTAGAGCAAGAAGAGTTATTTTTTAAACATGCTTACCTTTTCCTATAGTTTTGTGTTATATGTGAAGCTACATATATGAGGATGACCCTGAGTTTGTCTCAACCTGAATATAGAGTGTTTTTTCACTTCAATAAAGCCCTTTTAAAAAGTTATTAGCTATACAACATTTTGAAGCTGTTTAGATCTTTTCTTGTTTCAATAGAAATATTCTTGAGCAGCAAGTCAGATTTCTGAAGGATCATGTGACGCTGAAGACTGGAGTAGTGGCTGTGAAAATTCAGCTTTGCATCACAGGAATAAATTACACATTACAATATATTAATCTGTTATTTTAAATTGTGACACTACTTCACATAATTACTGTTTTTACTTTGTTTTAAAATCAAATAAATGCAACCTTGGAGAGCATAGAAGACTTCTTTCAGAAATGTTATGAAATCTTGCTGACCTCAAGCTATTGAACATTAGTGAATAATTATTAAATTGTATAATTTAAAAAAAAAAACTCAAATAGGGTGACATCATTAAAAGTGTCATCGTGCACACAGCAGGGAGGACACAGGAACACACAGACGAGGATATAACTCAAATTAACAGTCTTTAATGGAGACATCAAGGCAGGGCAAGACAAGGCAAGGCTGACACAGACAGGAACACCGGGGAGTAACGAGTAGACCAGACAACACGAAACTGAACAGGCATGAACTTAAATAGACAGGTTAATTAGACGAACACAGCTGGACAGACTTAACTAATAATCACATTAAACAAAGACAGGAAACAAACCAAATAAGGAAACAAGAGGCGGGAACACATGACACACACGACTGACAAAAAGTGAATAGACATATTTATATTAGGTTTAAAGGGGTGATGAACTGAGAAACCAAAATTCCCTTGATCATTTGACATAAGAGGTCACTGTACTATAAAAACATCCTGTAAGTTTCAGAACTCAAAACTTTGTTGTTAGTCTAAAAACAGCTTATATTGAAGGCAGCCAGCTTTTGGAATGTTCTACTCTATGATGTAATAGTGTGGATAAGCACCACTTCCGCAGAAGAAGATCAACGCCTGATTCTATATCACTGCCTGTTTAGCCCCGCCCACTGATTCACACATGTAGTGTTTACAAGAAAGGCGAATGCGCAGATCTATGCAAAAAAGAAACGATAAAGATGGCTCTGAAGACAACAAGATGCTGTGCAGTGCCAAGTTGTGGAAAAACAGTGTTTGCATTGCCTTCCTTCTGATCCCAGTGTTAGGAAAGAAGGAATGAACTTTAGTTTTAATGAAGATCCAGACCATGTCAGAAAGAACTTGGTCCTTTGTTCACTTCATTTTACCGTGGATTCATTTATAAATAAAGCACAATTCGATGTTATTGACACTAAAAGATGATGCTGTGCCGACTATATTGGATACGACAGTAATGATGCAAGACAAGTGTGAGTAAATGTTTCCATTACGTGGTCACTATTGCTTTGTGTCTTCTTGCAGATCGTTTGATATGTATTGAGTTATTTATGCGTTTTGACCTAAATCACAGCAGCATCCATCTATGAGGAATACACTCTGTCAAACATAGCACAACTATCAGCCAATCATAGCATTGGGCGTTTACTTCCGAGTCTACAATCCTCCATGCCTGTTCAAATAGAGCGTTCTGATGAGGGGGGTTAAAAATAGGACAGAAAATAGCCTATTACTTCTAAATTATGATGTTTTTGATCTAAAAATCTTGATAACATTATAAGTGGACCTCAGAGAACAGTACAAAATTAAAAAAAAAAACAAAAAAAACATAGGCAGTTCATGACCCCTTTAATATAGGTGATCTAAATATTCTACTGCATCACTATTCCTTTTAGCTTCTTAACTAGTGATTGTAAAGCACAAAGTGGCTGAAGCAAGCTTAATAAAATCACTGCTAAGACTAATTTGCTCTCTTAAAGCATTTATAGATGATAGACCCAAATGTCAAATGGGTTCATTCAGCTCAGACACTGCAGAAGCGACACCTCTGTGAGGCCATAACCCATCCCTTTAGAAAATACAGAAATATTTTAACTCAATGATAGGAATAGAATAGAAAGATTTTTGAATGATACCCGGGAGGAAAGTGGCCTGCAATGAGCCTGACTTAACGTCTTACCAATATGACTTTGTGTAATGTGAGATAAGTGGTATAAAACTATGTTGGAGTAATGTGGTTTGATCCCATCAAGACCACAACAAAACTTGTATGTGTTACATATCATGTTTCTTAGTGTGTTTGCAGTTCAAGACCAAGACATTTTTCCAAATTAATTTTAATAAATTATTTCATAAAGAAAAAAACATGTAGCTGGTTACATGTTTGTACAGTAAAATCCCCAGTGTTAAATAAACACTGCTCAGTTTTCATATGGTCCTGATCTAAAGAGAGTAAAAATAACAATGAAACAGTGTTGTATTTAGTGAAACAAAGTAGATTAACTGTACTAACTCAAAATCAGAGGACAAGATGAACAGAAAGAAGAGAAAAAGGTGAAAAGGTGAGCAGAAACACATCGACTACTTACAGCCACACAGCCTTAGATTAAGTCACCAGGGGATAATTAAACAACTGCAAAAACAGAATTACCATATTCACTTACTGCAAACCAGTTTGGCTTTATTTCTTTCATATGGTACATGTACAAAGGTTGCTGAAGTCTGTTAGTTACCATTATGGTGATTAGTGTTACCCTTAGATAGGCACTCAGCCATTGACTTTGGTTGAGTTAACTCTGTTTCAGCAATTGTTGAAAGTGCACTCTATCACTATTTTCAATAATATTTCATGGTCCTGACTGTGCTGACATAACTTTTACAATGTGCACTTTTTGAAATCAGTTGACTGACATCTGGATTTGGACATATGTGACTTCCCAGATAAGTATGAAAGTCTTTAAAAACAACAACTTTGAGTTTTGATCTTTCATTATCAAGTTCATTTGATAAAATTTCATATGTCTAAATGTTATTGTTATGCAATGTACATAAGCTCTTTTTTAGATCAAATGAAACAGGAGACAGTTCCTTTGTTGCTTTGAATCATTTTACCAGTTTACCAGTGACATTGATTTTAGTGCTGTCAATCGATAAAAAAAAAAACTAATTAATCGCACATTTTTCTAAAATTAATCGCGATTAATTTCACCTAACATTAAAGTTTTTAAATATACTTTTATATTGCAATAATTTCGCATTCAATCTTCAAATGTACAATGTACA
>JAFVLL020015656.1:0-43412 GCA_021397915.2 Tor tambroides | reverse complement strand
TGTGCTCAGCCAAAACGATATGACCAGGAACAAATAATAGATTCACGAGACTATGAATGCCTGTTAAATATACCCAAAACAAATTGTATCTCATGATTAATCACTACAGAGGCATCAGAGCCAGCAGCAAATGTCAGAAGGACTAGCTGAGCTAAGGCTGCTCTATGCAGATACATGAGCACTGAGCGCCCGCTGATCGCCTGGAGCTCGCATCTCCGAAACGGGCATAGCAAAGTTTCAAATAGGCGCTATCTTTATAAATAAACCACAGATTTGAGTTTTAAACAACTACATTCTCACCTGAAAAAAACTTAAATCTACATTTCATGACACAATAACAGTAATATTTTGAAAATTATATGGGTTTTTGGGCAATGACATTTCACAAGTCCACAAGAACAGACAAGAACACATATTGAGAAATGGCTATTGTCTGTGTGAAAATATAAAATTATATAAATGTTATATTTTTTTGTGTGTTTGCGCACTCTGATGTAAATAAGCCCAACATGCATGGACAGCATAGCGGAACGAGTGAAGGACGCTTTATCCCCTTGTAGCACGCACAAGTGACGATTCTAGTCAACCAATCAGCATTCTGCAGTGAGTTTAGCTCCACCCTTTTGGTACCCTTTGCTGTGCTAGGTACCTCAACGGAAGGGTACCAAAAAAGTGGTACGGTACAGTTCGCTATTTTGGTACCCTTCACAACTTCTGACAATGGAAACGGACATAATTGCGTACCGTGCCGTACTGTACCGAACTGTACCGCTCAGTGGAAACAAGCCATTAGTTACTAGTTAGTGGCCATTTATGTTAAGTGAAATAAGTAAAAAATTTTATTGTATAATTTTTATAGAATTTTTTATTTAGTTACTTATTTAGTTTGTAGCTGTATATAACAATCCAGATAAATGGAAATTTTGTTTGAATAATTTCCATAAAAAGATTATTTATTTAGTTAGTTAGTTACTTTGTATGTTAATAGCTGTATATAGTAAGTCAGATAAGATGAATTTGCTATTGAATAATTTAATAGAAACATTTAATCAGTTAGTTGGTTCCATATATAATAAGTGGAATAAGTTGAATTTTCTATTGAACAATTTCAAAATAAATATTTAGTTAGTTGGTTAGTATAGTTAGTAACCATATATAATAAGTGGGATATGTTGAATTTTCTGTTGAATAATTTCAATAGAAACACTTAGTTAGTTAGTTAGTTAGTTAGTTAGTTAGTGGTCATGTGTAATAAATTGATAAGTTGAATTTGCTATTGAATGATTTGAACAGAAACAGTTAGTCAGTTAGTGGTCATATATAATAAACAGAATAAGCTGAAATTTCTATTGAATAATTTCAACATAAACAGTTAGTTACTTAGTAGTTATATGTAATAAGCAGAGTAAGTTGAATTTGCTAGTAAATAATTTGAAAAAGAAATATTTAGGTAGTTGGTTAGTATAGTTAGTAACCTTATATAATAAGAAGAATACATTGAGTTTTCTATTGAATTATTTCAATAGAAACAGTTAGTTAGTTAGTTAGTTAGTAGCCTTATATACTAAGTGGGATACATTGAATTTTCTATTGAATAATTTTAACAAACAGTTAGTTAGTTAGTCAGTTAGTTAGTGGTCATATATAACAAGCAGAATAGGCTGAATTTTCTATTGAATAATTTCAATAGAAATATTTAGTTAGTAGCCTTATATAATAAGTGCAATACATTGAATTTTCTGTTTAATAATTTTAACATAACAGAAATTTTAACTAATTTAATAGTTAATTCATGTACTGAAATAGTTTTGTTCATATTCTCATGTGATCAGATGTTTGACTCACAGCACAATGTCTGGTCTTCATTGCTGCTTATTCTGACCAAAAACCACCCACATATTCACAAAAAGACAGACTGACATGTAACGCGTCAATCACAGTTTGTCTTCTTTAGACGTGACATTCAGAGGGCGGGTTTACCTGAAAAAGGATATCACAATAACAGACCAGCACATTTTAGGTTTTACTATTACTCATTTTAGACAAAACCAGCACACACACACACACACATGCACAAAGGCCTATGCAGCGAAAGCAGGACCGCAAAGTGGAACAAATAAAAAAATAAAGCAGATGAAAAGAACAAGATTGTAATAAAGAAAGAATCTAGACATCTCGACTCCTCACTGCCAGGCCTGAACCCAACGCAAAATAAACATACAGAGCGTGGCTTTGATTAAAGCCTAATATCAGCTCTGCATGTGTGTGTGTGTGGCTGAATCTCTCCGTCCGTTTGCAGAAAAAGACTTTTGCGTTATTGCTTTGATGCAGCAAATATTGTAGGAAAAGCCACTAAAGTCTCTATGATCTTTTATTAAAACAGTCAGCCTCGCTGTCTCCATCTGGAAATACATGTGATTGTGTGAGTGAGCGTGTGGAGACAAAATAAAGCAGACAGGAAGTGAGAGCAGGACGGCACATGTGAATTTTCTCATTGCTGAGCCTGGGATGTTTAGTAGAGGAAGATTGTGATTATTACAGTACGATCAAACACGCACGCACTCCCACTAAACTAAGAGTATATAAACTGTAGCTTCCATGCCCACTTACTTTTCTTAAAATGTAACTAAGGCACACTTACAAACATCTATCATTGCATTAAATAAATGTTTTTGTACATATTGTAAATTTCTAGAGGACAGAGTCATCTTATACCACTGTAAAATGTAGGGTCTCTACCTCAAACTCGCTAGCGCCACCAAGAGCTTGAAGTTGCTTTTTCAACTTTTTGAAGTCGTCTAGAAAAAATGTCTAAGTGCACGGATTTTTGCAACTTATCTTTAGTATATATGGCTACTTACCAAATAAGCAAACACATAAATAAACAAAGAAATAAATATTTCTAATGAAATCCAAATTCATTGTATCCTGTTTGTTATTTAGATCTACTTACAAAATAAAAATCGAACAAATTCAGAAACCTGGCTATTTACTAACTAACTAACAAATAAAAATGTAATGATATACATATATATAATAAAAAAAAAAATCTACTTCAAAAATTCAAATTTTTACATATATAAACACACACACACACACACACACACACACATATATATATATATATATATATATATATATATATACAACACACACACACACATATTTATTTGAAATTATTCAATTGAAAATTCAAATTATCCTTCTTAATACATACTGTATGGCTACTTACCAAATAAACAAACAAAAAATGAATGAATGAATGAATATTTCATTTGAAATTATTTAATTGAAAATCAAAAATTGTATATGGCTACTATATATCTATAGTCTATAAATATAACATATATTTATGGCTACTTACCATCTAAAACAAAAATCAATCACCTCTAAATGTTGAAAATTTTATGTCTAAATCTTCACTGTAAAAAAATGACCGTGAATTTAGTGGTAAAAAAACTGTAAAAGGTCTACAGTAAAAACCTGTTAAATGGTTAATGGTAAATTCCCCTATTATATACGGTGAAAAACTGTATTGGACATTACATGTAATTTTACGGTAGTATACCATTTTTGGAAGTGAAAAAGTATAATTTCCGTATAATGTACAGTGAATAAACGTAAATTGATATTCCCAGAATTCCCTGCGTTACATTTCAAATTTGATGTTTTTGTTGAAATAACTATGTTTCTTCTTAGTTTTTTCTTATCAGTTTTGTACATTAGGGTTGTGTGTTACACCTAATGTTGTTAAATAAAGGTTTATTGAATTATTTCAGTTTCATGTGTGTTACCATGATGGTGTTTAGTGTTTGTGTGGATGATACTGTGCACCTTCTATATATGTTATTATTTAAAAGCTGCTTGTGATGGGCTTTGGTTCATCATGTGACTTTCTCATCACTACCTGCATTTGGTGGTTATCAGTGTATTTCAAAGGTACAAAACAGATTTCAGTACTTCATTAGGTTGGTATATTAATGTTATACCAGTTAATGAAATTACGGTATTTAACTGTATATTTAAGTTAAAACCGTAAAACCTAAAATGTTGCTACCGTATTTTTTACGGTAAAATTCCGGCAACCACCAGCTGCCCTTTTTTACCGTAAATTTTTACCGGATTTTTTTTTACAGTGTTGCTTATTATATATGACTACTTGCCAAATAATTAAATGAATAGACAGAATAATTAATAAACAAATATATTATTATTATTATTCTGAATATTAAATTAAGCATAATATTTCAACATTAACGTTCACATAACACCTTGTTCTCATCACTTACAAAGCTGGTTACACCTGTAGTGCTTTACAACAAATGCATTTTCTTGTAAGGATTCACTTTTTTTTTTTTTTTAAATGAATCATTAATTAATGACTTGTTTTTCTTGTCTGAATTTGAGTGCAGCTCTTATCTGATCACTCTCAGGTAAATTGATAACTGAGTTATTAATGCATCCCAAACCTTTGATAATACTCATGAATCATGTAGAAATGTGGAGTCCTGTGGTCTCAAGACTCTGCCAAATGTGTAGTTCTCTGTTTATGTTGTGTAAATGGATCAAATTGGAGAGAACTATTTATTTCAACCTCCCGCTGCGACAGGCCTCCCAAACCCACACTCACGAGTGTCCCTCTTTCCTGCAGCTTTCCCAGTGTGTGTGCATGTGTGTGAGACGTGTGTGTGTGTGTGTGTGTGTGTGTGTGTGTAATCGGACTCTAAGTAGCTCATACGGACTGTAATGTTTCCTGACAGAGTGCAGTTAGAGTATCAGAGCCATCGCCCCTGGCAAACCAGCACACACCGCTTTCCCCTGAAGGAGGAACAGAAAGTAAACAGCGCTAACCACACCTGTATTCCAAAGCCAGGCCCTGGAGCAAAACTCTTCACCCCCAGCTCAATGGAGAGGTTTCGTGGGGCGCTCCAGGTGAACCCGTCATCCAGACTCTGCACCATCATTGTGCTGGAGGGGTTGCAGTAGTAAAGGTGGAAACAAAGAGCGTAGATGACAATGACAGCACCAGTCTCTTCATCCACGACAACCGAACCTAGAGTCAACCCATCTGCTAGAGAGCCATCATCCACTATGAATGAGGTGGGAGACCAGGTGGCTCCTGAGAGATACACGGAAAGAGATTGCAATTCAGTTTCATCTAAAATAGCCACATTTATAACTGTAGTGAAAGTGGATGGCCCACCTTTGTCTGTGGAGCGTCTCAATGCGATGAACTTTGCGCCGACGTCAGCAGAGGACATTTTCCTGGCCTCAGAGAACGCCAGCAGACTTCCACGCGTCGTGAAGGTTAGCAGAGGGATCCTGTAAGTGTTGACCTGACCGGCTCCACCGCCGACCCATAGCAACTGCTCCTCGTATATCAGCGGGTCGATCTGTGGGGAATTACAACAGTAAAACAAAGGAGAGATCTTTAAAAATTTCCTCCATATGACAATCACACGACAAAACTGTGTCAATACGTTTAATCAGTGCAAATTATTCTAGGACAAAAAAGCATTTAACAGTAATATAATGATAAATATTAATAAACAAATACATAAAAACATAAATAATAATAATGATAATAAAAAAAATAATAAATAATAATAAATTAATTAAATTAACCCTCTAAAATGCACTAATTTACTGGATCTTTTGCAGTATCTCTGTAAGAATGCGTACATGACAAATAAACTTAGTTGGTACAGGTTAAAGTGCATGTGACTGATTGTTTTGGGATGTACAAAAAGTTTCACGGATAAAAAAAAACAAAAAGCAAGGGAAGATGTGAACATAAAAATGTAAATATGTAAATATAATTATATATAATGAGATCTGTTAACTACCATAACAGGACAGTGCAAACTGAACACTGTATTATTTTGGTGAAAATCCACAAAATGTTTTAAGTCATGCATCATAAAACTTTGGTTCTATTACACACTTAATTCTGCATACATGTTATAGTCAAACAAATCAGCAGCATGTAGGCTACTGAAGGGCATTAATAACACACACACACATAAATATAGCATTTATTTAAAATATAACTATTATTTATAAAATATATAAAAATATAAATTTAATATATATATAAAAATATAAATTTTATATATATATATATATATATATATATATATATATAGGTATACACACACACACACACACACACACATATATATATATATGTCTTACAGGACAATATCATGTGACAGAAGTCATGTATTTACCTGAGGCTTGTCTGCAAGTGCGCCGGAAAGCACCGCAATTAAAAGTACAATTCCAAACTGTCGAATAAAATCCATTGAAATGACACAGCGACAACAGAGCAGATATGACCGCAATAAGCAAACAACAAGCGACAATTTCTTGATTTAGGTATTTATTTCCTTTAATAAGACTTGTGAATCCTGAAGTATCTACATGGCAACAACACACGACTCACATCCTTAAACCAGAGAGTCATATGACTGCCACCTCGTGACGTCAGAGTCACATGCCAGGCCAATTTACATAAGAAAAAAAGGGCAGAAGTGCGAAATGTTATTTTATTTTATTTATTAAATAATTTTAAAACGATTATTGTTTTAAATGTAATGGCATGATCTTTGTAGATTCAATTAGTTTTTTTTATTTTTGGTTACATTTAATGAACTAAACTACAAATATTTTCATTGTTGTATATTTATACACAATAATAGGATATAATGCATCATACAAGATAATATATCATAATATTTTTTACGTAACAGTGTTTACATAAATTCGATTTCTCCTAATAGAAAAAAAAAACGGTTAAAAATTGGGTTTCTGGGGCATTTGTGAGTATAAATTAAGTCCAGTGCTATCTCAACCAAAACATTTCTACATTAACATCGTTTCTCACCTGCGAAATGGCTTCAGTTCGTTAATTGTATGCTGTGGGCCAAGTGTTCTTGTGTACTCTTGTGGGCACTTTTATTTCCCAGCAGGTGGAGTCAGTGAGTGAGTGAGTGAGTGGCCCAGGTGTCTAGTACCAAGGGTTGTCTGTATCAGCACCTATGATCATATTTTACTTAATTACAGTTGATTCATCAGTGCTATACATTGTTTGGTTATATATTTGGTTCATATGGAGCTGATTTATTTGTAGTATCCCCTAAGTGTGCTGGATTATAGCAGCAGAGACTAATTCTGTTCACCATTAGATGAATCTTGAGGGAAGATGACTCTGTCCATTTCACAAAATGTGCACTTATTACACACATAAATGTCTTTAATAATTTTAAACTGAACCTCTTTAGCCTTCAGGAAGCTATCTGTAAGATTATGATATCTGTTATTGAATAAATGGTCACAAGATGTTGGTTGAAAAGTACAAACAGCATGACAAAACATATTTTACTAATACTGTATATGTGTAAGATATCAGAGGACCTTGAGAAAAAACATTTTGACAAGTCCTGTGTTGCACTGAGTGCTGCACAATATGCAACATATCTTCAATTTTGATCGCTTTCTATATTAATGCAGAAGATAAAATGTAATTGAATTAAAATTGCTTAATTGAATTAAAATATATTTTGACAAATTTGTCTCCAGCAAGCTGCATTTTATCACTCTACTACAAATCATTATATTAGTAATCATCATCATCTTAGCACATTACAAAAAACCCTTATCAAACATGGTCATACAAGTCTATCAGATTTTTTTTTTTTAAATAAATAAATAGAGCAACAACAAACAGTTTATCTCCCAAAATGTTACTTCTGCATATTATTATATAACATTTTGATTTAACTACAAATGATTACATACGCACTGGAGTTCCTGTGCTTTAGATGCATTTTTTAACAAAGCCTGTTGATGGCATTAGTGTACTGCCCATTTTCTTTTCATGCTTTTTATTTTTCATAATTTTTGCCCTGGCCTTAAGGCCTTAGATAAAAATGTAAATTCAGATAAATCCAAATAGACATTATAAAAATATGATGAAATTTACATTTTAGTTGGGAGGACAGAATTCACCAAAAAAATATCCAAATTGAACACTATTACCAGGTGTATGAAACCAACATACAAAACCACTGCTAGAGAACAGTGAAACTGGACTTTTGACTCAAAACCTGTTTTGTTTGTTTTCTACAAACTCAATGACCAGCTCCAGTTTTGGCAACAGTAAATACACACAGAAAGACCACAATATTATAATCTCCTGTCTCTTTCTCTTTCCTGGGCTCACACATTCAAGCACAGGCACACACATATTTCACCATGGGCCTGTGAAATTGTGTGTACATTCCTGCAGTCATGTGTTAACACTGAGCTGAGTCACAAGCTGAGAGAAAACGACACAAAATAAAGAGATAGAGGAAGAGCATGAGGGGGAGGGTTTAAAATCAGTTTTGCATTCACATAAAGGAGGAAGACACACTCACAGGGAGTGAAAGAGAAAGAGAGAGCTTTCGAGACCATGAGAGGAGCCTGATGGTAAAAATATGAGAAAGACAAAGCAAATATGAAGAGAGAAATAAATGAGAGTTAAAACATTGGGAGGAGCCTAACAAGAAAAAAAAGGAGCAAAGGTTGTGGCAACAGCAGGCATGACTGAGAACAAACTGAGGCAGACACAATGAGAGAAATGAAGAGATGGATTTGCTGTCACATTCACACTCTGTTCTTCAGCAGTTTAACATGTTTTCTGTATTAAATAACTAGCAAAGGTGAGTGAGAATGAGATGGAGGGATATATATATATATATATATATATATATATACACACACACATGCTGTATAATATTTATCTGTCTATCATTTTCTTCAGCTTGCAGGCTGCAGTGGAGTCAGCTGTGAATGCTATCGTGTCAGTTTCTGTGCTTACAGGTTTGTTAAAACTGCTGTAATAACATCATGATTTCAGTTCCCCGGGTCACAATGGTGAAACATTAACAGCTCTCTGGAGCATTTTCTCTATAATGTATGCAAAGGTTAATGCATATTGATGCATATTATGTAAAAACACTGCTTGCACCCACTTACATTACCTTACATTAACATACAGAACTTTGAAAAAAAAAAAATGGTTAAGAAATGCTGTGTTTCTTTATTGTTGAGAAACCTAACATCTTCCTCACTTTCTTGTACACGAAACTTTAAAAAGAGAAGTTGACTGTAAGATTGGTGTTTCCTGTTCTTAAACAGGCAGTGCACTGTGCCGAAAGCATCGACTGAGAAAAGCTGGGCCCTAACCAAAGGTTTGTTCTTTGTCTTTTTTTTTTTTTTTTTGGCTTATTTGAAGTTTGAGCTCTTCTTTTGAGTTTCCTTTTTAAGTGTGAGATCTCATCTGAATGACATTGCATATGTTGTTTAGAATTATGGAGTTATATCACGAACATTATACGTTACATTACGTCTTGACCTTCCAAGACAGTTTATGGTGCTTGTTGAGGCAATATACTGTGGCCATAAATTAAAGTTGGCATGAAATGAAAATTTACCAGTTCTAGTTACCAAAATCCATGTTATAGTCCATATTATAATTGGATCTTCTGGTGAAATAACAGACTTCTCTTTGGTGACGTATGCAGGACTTCTCTAATCATGCAGTCCATTTAAATCCGCCTCTGCAAGCTCACCTTCATCTGCTTCCACTTTTGAGTGACACGCCCACATCTTAACATCCAATCAACAACCAATGCACAGAATAAGTCCCGCCCTACATTTTTACTTTTTCAGTAATCTGTTACACTCAGGATGCAAGTTAGGCTGCAGTATGGAAGAAAAGATCTGTTGTCATTGTGATTTTAAGAATTTGTTCCAATGACATTTGTTTACTCGTTCTAGGGACCTGTAGCCACAATTTAACTAAATTAAAATGAGGAAACCAATGCGGCCTTGGTATTCCTAAAACAAAGTAACAAATTAGTCAAATGTTGCGATAATTTAACTAAAACAAGGTAACTAATTAATAGGTTTTTGAAACATAGTCTTAATTTGTGGCCACAAAATATACTTTTTTCCTGCATATCTGGGCTCTGTACTTTCCTAAGAATTAAGGTTTATTTATTTTATTTTTTTCATTGAAACAGAATACGGGCTGCTTACTGTATTTTTTCTTTATGGCAAGACACTATAGGCAAAACCCTTTTTCATGATTCTTTGGAGATTTTGGGCTATTTTGCCCAATGTATGTGTTATTGACAGTATTTTCTGATTTATGGAGTAATAAAAACAAATCCAAAATCCTCTGTGTAAAATCCCCACTGTAAAAAAGAAAAGAAAAGAATATGTAAACAAAATGAAACAAGGGTTTTCATTTATGTTCTTGAAATGTATGCCTTATTTGCATATTGAAACAAAATATTCCAGAAACTTGTAATAGAAAGCAATTGTCTTAATCTGCAGTGATTAATAAAGTATGGTGATATCTATTTGTTTGCCTGTTTCACCTGTGGTGTTTTGCCTTTAGCACTCATTTTGAATAGTTTGTTCATATTTTTCTTTTATATGTAACTCAAACTGCAGTTGCAGTGACAGTGTTGGGTGATATTTGGGTGCACGTGTTTTCCAGCAGGTTCTGACATTGGCCGTCACCATGGAGGAGAGGGAGCGGCAGTGTAATGGAGAGGAAAGAGGTGATGTTGAATCCCCCACAGGACAGTCAGTCACGGCTGGAGAACCAGGCACAGCGTCCACATGGAGAAACGGTACATATTGCCCCATTTCTCTCTCTGCCTGTCCTCTTTCAGTAACAAACCAGCTAACCAGAATCGTCAAACATTGAGTAGTAATGTGACTGCAGCGTGATTTTTACCGCCCTGCATGGTTTATTGCCCTGAAGGACACAATGGTACTGAATTAAATTCTCATAATGCTCTAATGAGTCTTTCATAACATGCCATACTGTAGATCTTCTTTAAGGCCACAGGAATTGAAAATATGTGATCCAGTAAATCCACTTCTTTCAAATGCACTACTTTCATTTTTATTTCTTAATAGGCTTAATCCAGCTTAAATTCCCCTGACAGCAAGAGGACGGCCTATTAAAGATGAGATTTGAGTTTTTACACTATTTAATCGACCTCATCTGGTGTCTTTCTGTCAGGTTGGTGTGTGGCATTTGTGTCAACATCTACTTGGTTGACTCCCACATTTGACTTCTTGCACTGCAGGACTCTTCTGGAAACCAAAGGCTTCCAGGCTAGTAAATTTCCAGCAACATTTCTACGGATTTCTAAATGAATCAGCATCTTACTTCCATGTTGTGTTTTGATGTTCAATCTATTTCAGATTCCAGCAGAAGACTTTGAGGGTCCACTTCACGTAGCGCTGGACCACCCGTCCGTCAGAAGATACCTGCTTTTTAACTCAAACTTTTTTAATGTCATCATGGCACCCGTAAGAAACAGACTGTTAAAACATTGCCGTTCACACACATTTCAGAACTAAGCAAAGTCAATAGGACTATGGGAAACTCATAGAACCTGTTATATATAGGCCCAGGTCATATTTCAGTCCAATATCAAAAGAAGGAAAGTGTTTAGACAAGTCTCTTAAAGACATTTCCGTCACAGTTTATTTTATCTCACTATTAATAATACAAACCATTAACTACATATCTTTTGCCTCAATAAACTCCCAATTTTCTGCTTATTAATAGTTAGTAATGCAGTTGTTAAGTTTAGGTATTAGGGATGTAGAATATGGTCATGCAGAATGTGTGCTTTATAAGTACTAATAAACAGCCAATATGTTAATAATAGGCATGCTAATAAGCAATTAATAGTGAGAATTGGTCCCTATACTAAAGTGTTACCAAAATTTCAAAATTCAGTTTATTATAATTGTGCGTTGCCATTTTGGTGTCTGCCGTTTTAAGTGCTCCAACCATTATATCGTTAAAGTTGTGGTGTGGACTTCACTATTAATATTCATAGAATTAGAATGATTATTACAACTTTATAGTTACAGATATAGTTATACTTAGTGTTATAGTTATCACCCTTGGTGTGGATGGACAATTACAGTAGGGGTTTAAGGTTTAAAGTTTGTAATACAGTAAAAACTACTATATTCTAATAAGAATCTATTGAGAATCATCAATGAAAATAATGGTAATTACTGAAAAGTAAAATGGCTTTATAGTGATGGAAATAAGATACGTTTTCCTTATGTAAAATGAAATTTCACATTTTTACTTTTGGGATGAAATGTTACATGGTCATGTTGTCATGTCATGTTATTCAACAGTACAAGAAACAGAACTAAAAATATACATTTTGGATTGAGAGATCATGCTTGACATTTACCTTCTGTCCATCTTTCACTTTTTTGCACAAAAACACATCCAACAGCAGACAGAAGAAATAAGCAGGCAGGTATTTGGAGGATGAGGTGATTGCAAGGAAATGCAGGACTGTTTTGCATGTTGCGTTTCTGTTGCAGGTCTTGTATGTGGTGCTGTGGTGCGCTGTGTACTCGACCCTTCACATGTACCTCGATGGCAGCACAGCGGACTTCTGGGTGCTCTGTCTGTGTGTCAGTCTGGTGTCCGTGATCCTCACTGCTGCCATCAACCTCATCTTCCACTACAGCAACAAAGAGGTGGGCTGTCACATGACCTCCAATGACATCACTCGCTCATTCTTGTAAAAATAAACCCCTTTTCCCTTTTAATGCACATTTGAATGTAGCTAAAATGTATCTGTATCTGTTTCAGATCAACATGAACACAGACATGCGGTTGGTGGGGGTTAATGAGCACATGTTCAGACACAAGCTGCTGTTGGGAGTGGCTGACTGGGTCCAGAAATGCACAGGAAAACTACAGGTCTGTACTTCATGTAAAGAGTGCTTACTGTATACTGTATCTTGACTCATGCTGCCTGCATGTCTTGACAGCATGATCATCATTCTTTATGTCTTCTCAATTTGGGTCAGGAGTCAATTAAAGTTTTATGGTAGAAGGTAACCGGTATTGATCATCGCTGTTGATTAAGCGATGTACTTTGTGGTCATTTTATGTGATCAATCTTGCCAGAAAATATTACTAATTAACCAGTATATGTGGCGTCTTAAACTACATTTCCCATCATCCTCTGCAGCAGCATGAGAAATTTAAAGGGATAGTTGACCCAAATATGAACACTGTCATCATTTCTTACTGACCTTCATGCGGTTCAAAACTTGTTTGTCTCAGTGTTATTTTTGTTCATACAATAGAAGTCATTGTGTACCAAAATTGTTTGGTTATCAACATTGTTCCAGAGTAAATAAAGTCAAACAGGTTTGGAATGACATTAGGGTGTGTAAATGAAGACAGAATATTCATTTCTTTTAATACACATAGGAAGCATCAACAACACACCTACCAGCATATTTTGCTCTTACTTTCCTAAATTATTGCTAAAAAAATCTTCCTGTTTTAGTTTGGGAGTGAAATAATTGTGCATGCATGATATGCATGCAAATAAATTTTGACTAAATTTATTTGCATGCATATCACATCTTTTAATAAGATGTCTGAATTGGTAAGCAAGAATTATCTGTCAGAAAGTTGAGAGTGATGGTTAACGGTTTAGTGGTATGAGAGGAAAAGATATTGTAAACTGTACTGTATAATCAGATAACTGAATGCCTTCCTGAGTTGCACCCTTATCTTGATCTCTTCTGTAGTATCTCTGATGGAGTTGATCATGTTTAGAGCCATGAACAGACTTGTTTAACTGCTCTTCTGCTTGATCTTTCTTTCTGTGTGCAGCTCTTCTGTGTGTACTGGGACTTGTCCCCATGTCTGGCATCTCTGACTGAAGCGCTGGAAGACATGAGTTTTGTCACAGATCAAATACAGGTTGGGTTGATTTGTTCTTATGTTGATGCTTCAGGGCTCCACAGAAAATAATCAATACATAAATGTTTTGTACTACAAAAATAGTGTTACATCAAACAACTGTAGAGCGCAGATTAAATCCAAATGTTGTACTTTAACAATTTACTGTTGTTTAGTCTTACTCAGATAAGATGACAAAAATTATGAGAGAAGAGGGTTGTTATAGTTAATGAAAACTTAAAAAAATGTTATGTTACCTGAAATAAAGTAAAATATTTTAAAAAAGTAAACTTATTTTATTTCAGGTAGTTGACAGGCATCGTTTCTCATTGTTATTTAATTTTACTTGATGTACTAAAATAACTAATACTGAAATAAAATGAATAAACTCTATGTAGACATATAAAACAAAACAATAACTAATAAAAACAATTGAAAACCATAATAAAATCACTAAAACTGTAACTATACTTAACTAAAAATATGAAAAAATCTATAATGTATAAAGTATGTTGGTGATATTAAAATAACACTGCAAGAGAAAGAAAAACTGTCACAAAGTTGCCGTTTCACCCTGCAGAAGAAACTCAAGAAAAGAATGTCCCACCTAGTTCTAGTGACCGAGGTCACGACCCTGGATCCTGAGGCTGGATCACAGGACGAGGAGCTTCCAGAAGAAGAGCAGCCGCTGCTGGAGGAGGGACGAGAGCGAAGCGCATCAACTAGTCAACGAGAAGACTCTAAACTCACCAAAAACTTCAGCTTGATGCCTGACACCACTCTCTCAAATGAGGTGAAAAATATATATCATTAATATGAATGATATACAGATCAGTCAGTGTCCCTATATTTTTACCAATGGTGGTCTGAATGAGAATTTTACATGAAAGCTGATTAAAATTCAAATGTGCTGATCAAATCAATAGAAGATTATAGTAGTTTACCATATTTTTCTAATATATTAAGACATCTTTGATCATTAAGGATGCATAATAATATCACCAAACCAACAATTACTATTATAGGAAAATCAGTGGGACAAATCAGGCAGGTCATCTGCAGGTTTAGGAGACCTTCTTCTATACTGTATTTGTTTATTTATATGAAAATGATGTGCCGTCATTTGCATAACCATTCTGATTGGTCAGTTTGTATCATAGGAGACTAGGCAATAAGACTGCCCTAGTGAAAATAAACATATTTAAATATATTTGACTTAATAAAAATACCCTGCAATTGTACTTTTAGTATACTAAACTGGTATACTTAAAGTCTGCTACAAAAAACAACTAATTTTGTACTTAATGCACATTAATTGTGTAGAAGTAGTGCTGAAATCTGACTAAATACTGAAGTATATTTGATTGTCCTAAAGTGGAACTATTGCAAGTATAATTTAGGTACACTTTAAATATCTTGCATTAAAAGACCGATATTATTCAAACATCAGACAATCCTTATCAATAGTGACATTAAAACACATTTTAAGCTTAATATTAAGAAATGTGCATTTTGCACAAGTAGAACTCCAAATAAAGTTTAATTATATTTTTTATATTAGTAAGTCTCGAGCGATGTGTCAGTAAATGTTAACAGATTTGAACTATACTTAGTATGAAATAAATGTATTTTAAACATATTACTTTTTTTTTTTACTGGGGTGCTCTCTTTCATTTATGCAATAATTCAAAGTCACTTAGACTACTCCAGATGATGAAAATACATCTTTATTAATTAAATACAATGTAATTATTCTCATAGGGAAAAGACGAGAATACATTTTATTGCTTTAGTTATATTTCGAATAGTAGTAAATTTAGAATGAGGTTCCCCTGCCTACTTTGATTGACCACCAGAGTCTTAGGTTGAATCTTATAACAGCAGCCCAAGACTGGTTGCCCACTGAAGCTAAGCAGGGTTGAGCCTGGTCAGTACCTGGATGGGAGACCTCCTGGGAAAACTAGGTAGCTGTTGGGAGAGGTGTTAGTGAGGCCAGCAGGGGGTGCTCACCCTGTGGTCTGTGTGGGTCCTAATGCCCCAGTATAGTGACGGGGACACTATACAGTAAAAAGCACCGTCTTTCGGATGAGACGTTAAACCAAGGTCCTGACTCTCTGTGGTCACTAAAAATCCCATGGCACTTCTTGTAAAGTGTAGGGGTGTAACCCCGGTGTCCTGGCCAAATTCCCTCCACTGGCCCTTGTCTATCATGGCCTCCTAATAATCCCCATCCACTTGATTGGCTCTATGACTCTGTCTCCTCTCCACCTGTAGCTGGTGTGCGGTGAGCGCATTGGCGCCGTTGTCCTGTGGCTGCCGTCGCATCATCCAAGTGGATGCTGCACACTGGTGGTGGTTTGAGGAGAGACCCCCACACATGATTGTAAAGCGTTTTGTGTGTATGGCAACACATAATATTTAAAGCGCTATATAAATGCATCATCATCATCATCAACAGCTCAAGTGAAAAATGTGTAACTGTTTTTTCAGGCGATTGCTCAGCAGCTCCTGATGACCTACAGTGCACTTTATGTCAGACTGCTGGTATCAAACAAGCTTCCTGCTCCTCCCCAGCGGCCTTCAGGTGCAGGGAAAAATCACTCCACTTCCTGTCTTTGTCTGTGTGAGTATGTGGAGCTGAAGGTCCTGCGGTAGACAGACTATCATGACTATCAAATCTCACATTCAAAAGTATTAGTCATCCATTTCTCTGGGATGATTGTTTTGCTGTCAGTTATGATATAGTCACAGACTGTTCTTGCTGCTCTTGAAACTGTTATGATTTCATCTGTGTACTGAAATATATATATATATTTTTGTTTCCTGACTCTTCTTGTGGTTTTCTATTTGCACCATATGCTCACAATGTGTGAAAGAATAAAGTGACAGTTGACATTTCTTGTATTAACCAGACAAACTGACAAGACATCAGTTGCACTGCTCCAAAATCTTGCTCAACATAGCTGTATTTTATTTTAGATTCTGATTACACCGTCTCAACCAGGTACAAAGCAACAAGTGATAAAAGTAACCACCTCAACATTTATCAACATGGATTTTTGTAAATTTCCAGATGATACAGGGTATTAAACCAAGCAAAAATTGAGCATGGTCAAAGGACCTGATTTTATCTTTACCACTTTACAACATTTTGTAGTTATATAGTTATTAAACATAAGTTTGGGAAGAGTACGCCCATCTAATCTTCTAATTATTACCAGGATATAAAAGCAGCCTCTTAATTCTTCCCAGTGTCAGTTCTTTCAGCATTCCTCCTCCTCCCCTTCCCCTTCTTGTATTTCTCCTCAATGTAGTTTGCTTATGTAATCTTCAGTAGGCAAATTAGAGCTTGAGAAGAACATCCTCCCTGAGCCCCTTCACAGCAGACAGCCAAAAACTGCTTACCATGTATGCAAAGATTATACAGGAGCACAAACTTGTGAAGGTCTCATTTGTCAACATTAGTTAACTGTTATTTAACATCAACTAACAATGAAAAAACGTCTTAATCATTTATTGTCATAAATTCATTTCAACAATTAGTAATTCATTATTAAAATCAAAAGTTGTATCTTTAATATTACTTAAAGAAAAAGTTCACCCAAAAAATGAAAATTTGCTGAAAATGTACTCACCCTCAGGCCATCTAAGATGTAGATGAGTTTGTTTCTTCATCAGAACAGATTTGGAGAAATGTAGCTTTGCATCACTTGCTCACCAATGGATCCTCTGCAATGAATGGGTGCCGTCAAAATGAGAGTCCAAACAGCTGATAAAAACATTACAATAATCCACAAGTAATCCACACCTCTCCAGTCCATCAATTAATGTCTTGAAAAGTGAAAAACTGGTCATCTTGTAAGAAATAAATCCAACATTAACTTTAAACCATCATGGCCAAAATATACTTTTTTATAACACTTCCACCAGTGAAAAAGTCCATCTCCTGTTGTCCAACCATGGCATTTTAGTGCCACATTAAAAAAAAAAAATCTAAGATTATGAGATTAAAGTTGTAATATTTTGAGAGTAGCCTATTATGCATGCAAATGGCCCAGCAGAAATTCCAGAGTCTCGGCTTTTAAGTTCTGACATTTTTATTTTGACTTTATTCTCAAAGTATTTTGACTTAATTCTTGAAATATTTCGACTTTTTTTTAATCGCAATTTCAACTTTATTCTTGAAATATTTCAACTTTATTCTCAAAGTATTACGACTTAAATTCTCATAATTGTAGATTTTTTTTAACGTGGCACTAAAATGGCAGCGTAACAATCCACCGACATATTTGTTTAGAACATTTTTGTGTTTCTGTTTTGGCTTGTAAACGATGCTTGATCTGTGCATATTTCTCTCCTGATTCAGATGAAACAACTTTTTCACTGGCGGAAACAATTTCATGGATAGAAGACTTCTATTTTAGCTGAAAGCAATGGTTTGAAATAAAAACATCTTAATGATGGATTTGCTTCTTGCAAAATTGATGGACTGGAGTTGTGTGGATTAATTGTGGATTACTGTGATGTTTTTATCAGCTGTTTGTACTCTCATTTTGACGGCACCCATTCACTGCAGAGGATCCATTGCTAAGTAAGTGATATAATGTTACATTTCTCCCAATCTGAAGAAACATCCTCCTGAAGCTGAATAAACTTTCCTGAAGGTGAGTGAACCATTCTGTTAAGTTAATTTTAACTAACAGGACCTTATTGTAAAGTGTTACCATTTTATCTAAAGGAAATTGATTGGATAGTGAAAAGTGTCTCTATATAAGAAGTAATTGGAGGGGCGGGGCTAAAAATAAGGGGGACTGATGATGTCAGCCCAATAGGAACGTTGTTTAAACCCCGAGACACTGCACGGTTTTAGTAATCCTATAAGGTTATTGCATGTCACACTGTGCGACATGGATCTAATAAACTTGGCTACGACGTGTGTAGACTGTACGATGATGACACCAACTGACTCGTACGATGCGCGTTTCTATAAAAGAATAAAACGTCATCAGCATGCACTAGTGGTAAACAAAAAGAGCATGATGAATCACACTTTAGCAGTTGTAGTTTTTATGTGTGCTGAAAAAAATTGGAAGTGGCGGAAGGGGAACGGATAAGAGCTTGAGGTAAGCAGTTTTATGTTTTAGCGCCATGTCGCGTTGATTTCATGTCGCATTTTTACTGGTTGGTGAGTAAACGTGGATCGTAACAGCAAACACACTGTGCGATGATCATGCTGTATCGTTGGCTATCTTTGGTCGCAACCTCTCTCACTGTACGACACAGAACCACCAATTAGGAGCCACGATCACAGAAAATGCCACGATTGTTTCACCATGCCAATCTTTCGTCTGGGACAGCCGAAAATCGTGCCGTGTGTCTCGGGCTTAAGAGGTGGAGAAAGTTATTTACATGTCGATGAAAAAATGACAAAGACAAACATTTGCTTGTTTGGAATCATGTGCACTGACAAATAATTCATAAAATGACCAAGGGCATGCTTTAAAGTAAGGGTCAGTTAATCTGTAGCACAAGCAGTTGTTAAACACGAAATATGTGATTTTGCTGCATTTTCGCTTTCCATGCGAACAGAGAAATGACTTGGCACTGGAAACTTGTTGTGTCTAGTTAGGACACTGTGTAAAGCACGGGTCTTACGTAAGTCTGGTGAGTGGAGGACAGTGCAGGGAGAGCAGAAAGATAGGAAATGACAGTAAGGGTGTCAACATGAATCAAGCAGCGAGTCAGTGAATCCACACTCCACTGCTCAAAGCTTGGCACAAATAGCACTTGGGTATGCAATCCTAAGCAACAGAGCGCAGAGCAGCTCGAAACAGCACTGCGCCGTGAGGGACGTGTACACCAGATGTAGCCGACCAACACAGGTTGTTAATCAGCCTTGATGGAGCTGTGGAGGTGATTGGTGGGTGAGTACATGGGCGCAGTATGGGCGACACAAACACACGGCGTGAGGGTCAGAGCAGAAGAGGCAAAACCGTGTGGTGGAAGATGGCAGGCCTGCAGTGTTAAATGATTACTGAAACGATGGGTCTCTTTGGGAGGCTAAACGACCATCTGTGATCCTACTGACACAGTCTGGCCTGCTTCCTTCTAACTCCATTCATCTCTCTTCTCTCTCACCTCTTTCCATTTCGGATGAAACTCAACACATCCGGGTCATATTTCCCCAAAATCAAAGAGAAATCACATTTTAAAAATGAGGACGAAAGTGTTAATTTAGACAGTGTTAATTTAGTATTGTTTATACAGTATTACAGTATTTATTTGTAGTAGTATTAATTGTATTTATGTGCTATAATAGTATTTATTCATGGTATTATTGTGGATTTTCCTCAAAATGATTACATTTGTGAAACACACATCCAGTGACCACCATTTAAAGTAAAAATGCACTAGAAATTACAATTATGATAGCCTAATACTTTATTGCTAATTCATATTTAGTAGTTTTAGTAATTTTAATAACATTGTTTTCATTTAATATTTTTGCTTTATTTCGGTTAATTTCTAATAAAACTATTTTCATTGTTTTACTTTTAGTTAACAACAATAACACTGTTTTCAGAACCATTATGAAGTAAAAACTGTAAAAAAAACACTATTACGGTATAATTTAAATGTAATACAATGACTATAACTTAGAAGCTATATCCATTAGACCATCTAATGAGAAACATTTTTAAGAATAAAAGCTTAAAAAATTAAAAATGACAGAAAAACCATGTGTTAATAAAATTTGTTTACAAGACAAAAAAAAAAAAAATCCAAAAGATGAACATACTAACTATTTCCCCATTTTACCACTAAATAAATGAATAGGTATTTGGAAAAAATATGTTTAAAGTAACATGAGATGAAACTCTCAACAGTCATTTTAATAGCTGTTTTATTTGACAAAAAGTCGCCTCATGGACGCTGCCATTTTGAGATCACATGACCAACAAAATACTACTCAATTGTTTCTCTGTAACCCATATTCTGTTGGACACTCTCACTTGTGAGTCGTGAAATAAACGAATCCCGAATAAATGAATCATAGCTTTCTGCAAAAAGTGCATTTGTCATCAGTAACTGCAACATTTGCTTTTACATGATACATCCACAACACTAGGTGTCAGTATAAGTCCAGGACAAGTGGCATATCAGCATAAAAATACAGCGTAAATGAGGTGCTATGAGTTGGATATATTTTAATTTAGCTCTTGCTCTTTTATTATATAATTCTATATTGTTTTCGGTTATATTTTCTGTCCTGTGCACAGTCATGCTGATGATTTCTGATAGCTATCTTCACTCCCTCGCTGTGATGACCGAGCATCATATTGAATTTGATCCACAGAGCAGCAGATGCCCTCACAGACTGAGAAGAACTGCAGCCCCTGGGCCATTACTGTACACCACGTAATAGATACAATATGTAAATGAGAGGATTTTATGAGGCACTGGCGCCCTTCTATCAGTTTATCAGTTATGTGATGTGGAGATACACTGTAGCTCCAGTGACACAAGGGAAAAAGATTCAGAGATGGAGAAGAAAAACAGGGCAACTATAAATAGCACCTCTGAGACAAAGAGAAAGGCCAAACGCGAGAGAAGCGCAGAGAAAACGCAACACAATTGATTCTTGCACAACCAGGTATTCCTCTTTAATTCAAATCACTGGATTCATACACAGCAAATCAATGCTTGGTCTCATTAAGAGGGCAAATCTCACAAAAACACACAATTCACATCAAAATCAAAGGAAAGAAAAAATTATCATGTCTGAAATGCATCGGAAGTTTTACTCTTCTGAGAAATTCTCATTGGATTTGCATTACAATAAAAAATATTGTTTGTAGTTGCAATCAAAGTTAGGCAAAAAAAATAATAGTCCTTAAGCTTCATTTTGTTTATGTAAAATATAACTATGTTTCTTTCTACTGACTTGAGGTGGAATATGTTCTTTACGGGTTTTTGTGAGACTGACCTCAGAATAAACCTCTAAAAGCACACAAACACAAGGGAGCTTGCGGCTTTTTTAATAAACCTACCACATTTACAAGCTTAGAGAAACCGTGTGCAGTAACTACAGGCAATCAGATCTCGGTGGCCATGTTTATAACAATAAAGCATTTGCTTTGTATCACAACTGTGTGAAAAAGCATATTGCCGGGCTGATTATAAACAGGAGCTAGGTTCACATCAACTGTACAGTGTTTGCACAACTTTAAAACACCAAAATAAAATGTATCGGACAAGCTTGTCTTATCAACAGACAGGATTTCTATTGAAACTATGCTCTCTTAGTTAGAAAATGAGGGTCATATTTTTAGACATAGTAGCCCATGTAAACATGACCATGTGCAATCACACCTCTAACAGGTATAAACAATACATCAGAAGTCATTCAACAAACAGTTCAGCGAAACGCTTGCAATATGCTGCAAGTCATTTGTTCAAAAATAGAGCAGAAAGATATTAGAAATTGATTAAAGAGAGCAGGAAAAGAACGATATGAAGTTCAAATTACACAAGCAAAATAAATACTTAAAATTGAGTGACATGGCAGAAGAAGACAGAAAGTAAGTGCTCAAAATGGATGCAAAAGATGATTTTCTCCCGTCTTTCACATTTGGACACACTTGTTTATCAAAGTTGGCTGTTCTCTTTCTTGTATTTCACTGAAACAATGAAGCACATTTTACTCTCGGCACGACTGTCAAGCCTGAAATGTAGAAATCCTAAAGCTTTATACATAAATGAAAAGATCATTCACTGAATCAATCCAAAAAAGAAAATTCTGGCATTACTTTTATGCATGGTGTTCAAAACCTTTATGACTTTCTTTCTTTCGTGGAACACAACATATAGGAGATTCAGGCTGTTCTTTTCCAAACAATGAAAGCAAATGGGGTACTGGGCCTATCAAAAAAAAAAAAAAAAAAAAAAAAAAAAAAAAAAAAAAAAAAAAATATATAATATATATAAATAAAATAAAATAAAATAAAATAAAAATAAACAGAATATTAAAACAATATTTAAACAATGTTTTTTTGGTCATTTTTGGAGCTCAACAGCCTCAGCCCCATTCACATTAATTATGGAATAAGCAACATTTTGGTCGATTTCTCCTTTTATGCTCTATAGAAGAAAGAAAGTCACAAAGATTTTTGGACTGGCATGAGGGTGAGTAAATGACAGACTTTTCATTTTTGGGTGAACTCTCGTTTGAAAACAAAGAGTCTGACAAAATAAACAGTCAGTGGACGGCACAAATGGATGCATTTTTTTTTTTAAAAGCAGTAAGAGATTAATTCACATACTGTAGTCCTAAAATAAAAATCTAAAACATTGCATCCATGTTTCAGTACAATATTATATATGTATACAGCATGTGCAGAATTATTAGGCAAGTTGATATTCTGGTCATATTTTTTTTCCTAGAACATTTTACCAATTCCAAACCACATCAATCTTAATAACTACTATTGATTTTGTATTTAATCATTTATAAGTGATATATAATTGTCCATGAAGGCTGAAAGTCAAAAACTCCTTATTTCAGGTGTGCAGAATTAGGCAGGTTTTTTTTTACAGATAAAATGAGCCAAAAGAGATTGAACTCAAGAATAAAAAGCAAAAAAATTATTAAATGCCCATGAGAAGGATGTACTAATGCACAATAAAATTAGCAAAGTTAAGGCATGACCATTGGGCAGTGAAATGCTCATTGGGTCAGCACGGTCAGAAAAACAGGTGGAGAAGAAAAGACATTCTTAACTGCAAAAGAATTAAGAATTAATGTGAAGAATTAGATTGAGAAAATCACTCAGGAACCATTTAGTCTCCAGCGCCATCATTTTCCAGAACTGCAACCTTCCTGGAGTTTCCAGAAGTGCAATAAAAATCAGGTTTCAGGAGGACTTTGCTTGCAAAATATCCTAAAAATGACCTCACTTAATAAGAATAACACGCTGAAGTGCTGTGAAATACATGAAGACTGATTTTTATAGGCTTTGTGGACAGATAAGCAGAGTGACTTTGAAGGACCAGCATCACATCCTATTCTTATGTGCACTGTTTGAAGAATTGATCTTCCAGAATCTGGCAGTAAGTTTTAGGAGCTCATTTTAGTCAATCTCTGCAAGACATACTTTTCAGGATAGGAGATGGACTAAAAATGAGCTCCTAAAACTTACTGGCAGATTCTGGAAGATAAATTCTTCAAACAGTGGTACAAGAGGATGTGATGCTGGTTTTTCAAGAGTCACTCAAAACTTATCTGTCCATAAAGCCTATGAAAAATCAGTCTTAATGTATTTCACAACACTTCAGCATGTTATTCTTATTAAGTGAGGGTCATTTTTTTAGGATATTTTACCCAAGCAAAGTCCCTGAGAACCTGACACATTGCACTTGTGGAGACTCCAGGAAGGTTGCAGTTCTGGAAAATGGGTTTTTTAGGTTCTGGAGACTAAATGGTTCCTGATGGTTTCTCACCTAATTCTTCACCTTAATTCTTAATTCTTTTGCAGTTAACGTGTCTTTTCTTCTCCACCTGTTTTTTCTGACTCTGCTGATCCAATGAGCATTTCGCTGCCCAGTGGTCATGCCCTAGCTTTGCAAATTCTATTATTGCATTAGTATTGCATCCTCCTCATGGGCATTTAACAATTTTTGACTTTCAGTCTGAGTTAAATCTCTTTTTTTGGCTCATTTTATCTGTAAAAGAAAACCTGCCTAATAATTCGGCACACCTGAATATAAGAAGTTTTTGACTTCCAGCCTTCATGGACAATTATATATCACTTATAAATGATTAAATACAAAGTCAATAGTAGTTATTAAGACTGATGTGGTTTGGAATTGGTAAAATGTTCTTGGAAAAAAATATGACCAGAATATCAACTTGCCTAATAATTCTGCACACACTGTATATATATATATATATATATATATATATATATATATATATATATATATATATATATGTAGGACCACTCTAGGATTGTTTGATTCTTTTCATTCAACCAAACCGTTGTGCTAAATGCGTTTACTTAACAAACTACAGCTAACTGACAGCAGCATGTGAGGAGTTCAATGAGGTCAGAACTTGAAGCAAGTTACACTCTCATCTACAAAGAAGTGAGACAAACTAGCTACTTGCTTACTGAGCATAAAAGTGCATATTATCACATGCTTCGTCAAAATATGCCAGCTGAGCAATCATCTGTGATGACTGACTGTTATCTAGGAAAGATAACCAAATATTTCAGCACAACAGTTAGACCTATGATTACATATTTCAATAAATATAGAATTATCAGTTTAATACACAAATGAATAATTTAGTGTTTAAACAATAAATAATACACTAGTTCACAACACAGAAATCTCATGTCTTCCCTCAATGAAGAGCCAATTTACAAAAGTCAGAAATGAAGTAATAATGTCACCCTAGAATACATTCTTTCAACACCTCTGAACTGGATCGATTCGAGACCAGTTTGCAACAAGACACTTGGGAACACTTACTCTACGCAAGTACATGAACGCAAACGCTTTTAGCTATTTTCACATATTGCTGCATTTTAAAACTTGTCAGCAATTCACAATGATATGCAAATACACATTGCAGTTCTCAGTGGTGCCACAAGGGGTGCTGTACATTAGCATAAATTGTCCTGTCTTCTTCTGGGGTCAGTTTACTGTCATGGCAGAGTAACAGTTTGTTGAGGATCCTGCTAAGCTAGTCAAAAGTTGGTTAATCTGTCATCATTTTTATAGCCAGCTACCACAATAAGCGGCCATTCACACAGAATGTGATTTTGCATTTAAACACGCTGGGCATTGGAGTGAAAGAAAGAAAAACACAAAGTCTAGAAGGTCTAGCAATGCCATTTTTTAAGTTTTAAAAACTTTTAGAACTTGTTTTAACTTGAGTTTAATTTTTTTTATTAGGCTGTGTCACGTGTAAGACACTGCAAAAGACGTTAACCAAACACCAAACGTAGCCAAGTAGCACTTTACATAGAAAAACAATCAAAAAGCAGAGCAGCGGAATGAAAAAATCCATTCTGTGTGAATGGCTCCTATTACCACATCCAATTTAATGGCATTAAAGCGATAGTTCACCCAAAAATTCTGTCATTAATTATTCACCCTCATGTCGTTCCAAACCTGTAAGACCTTCGTTTATCTTTGGAACACAAATTAAGATATTTTTGATAAAATCCGAGGCCTTTCTAACCCTGCATAGACAGCAACGCAACTGACACGTTCAAGGCCCAGAGAGGTAGTAAAGACATCATTAAAATAGTCCATGTGACATCAGTGGTTCAACCGTAATTTAAAGAAGCTACAAGAATACTTTTTGTGTGAAAAGAAAACAAAAATAATGACTTTATTCAACAATTTCTTCTCTTCCGTGTCAGTCTTCACCGCATGTTCATGACAGTTTTATGGTTTTAACTTTTATTAATGACTTTATTTAATTCCTATTTTAACAATGTCCTTACTATCTTTCTGGGCCTTGAATGTGGTAGTTGCATTGCTGTCCATGCAGGGTCAGAAAGCTCTCAGATTTCATCAAAAATATCTTAATTTGTGTTCCGAAGATAAACGAAGTTCTGACGGGTTTGGAACGACATGAGGGTGAATAATTAATGACAGAATTTTCACTAGCGGCACTAAAACATGTCAATAATCGAAATATTCAAATGACTGTTGACTGTGTCAGTATCTATTTTGTGTAAAAGATACAACAGACAAACAGGTAAACCAAAAATGATGCTAAAGTAGCATAAAGTCAAATTTTGTCAGCTAAAATATTAATAACATGAATAACATACTGAGTTCAAATACTCAAATTTCTGACCCAGACTTTATTTTTGGTTTCAGTTCTCAGCTAAATGAAAACGTTAATTCGGCTTTCGGAGCATCACTAGCTTTAAATATGTACAACAGAACTGCATGCAAGCAACATGTTGGTCAAGCATTTTCATCTGTGTTTGTGTACTGCGTAGAGTAGATTTCTGGCCTTGGGTTTCAGAAAAGAAACCACTGAGTAATCAATACTGATACACACTCTTCTGAAGCACACAACGGAATGTCCTTTAGGTAAAAATCCAGTTCTACTATATTGGAACTTTTTCAATAATCTATTAGTTTTTCGACTTATTCAATACATTATTTTACAATTTTCAATACTTAATGTATAGAAAACACAATTTATCCACACTTTCAGTAACTAAATTTGTCAGTTTATCCTGCAAAGAAATATATTATCTTTCTAAACAGATAAATGGGACAAATAATAGATGGAATGTTTTGAACATCAAAAAACACAGTTATACCAAAATTATGTTCCTGTAATACTTGTGTGTTTCTTTTAAAAAGTAATATTTTTGGCAAATTTCAAAAGCAAATGATAGCACACCTGACCTGACTCAAGTCTTTAGTACGCTATATTTCTAACTAATGATCTAACACAGGCTTTTGTTTAGGAGAAACAGGAAGTGTTCAGGTAGGTTATTGTGAGTTTGAGCGCACACCGCTTACAAAATGGTAGACACGCTGTGTTCCCCCGCTCGGATTTACCAAACCGTCGATCTGTTCTGTAACTAATACATGGGCAAATGGCTGTAAAAGCATATTTTCGACTGCAGAATAGGATGTGGCAGCTTGAGCGTCAGAACTGTGCTGTGTGACAGAAAAAGCAGAATACCGACTGGAATGATGGCCTGGGGTCAGGATGGGGAGGTGCGTCCCGCGCTGGGCTCTCTAGGGCTCCCAGTCGTCATCGTGGTGCTGAGAGGCAATGATGACCACAACGGTAAGTATGGTGCAGAGCACGATGGAGGCGATTCCCACCGCCAGACTGATGAAGGAGAAGTTACGTGCCTCGCGCGAGGCGATCTCTGCTGTAACCATGTCGCCTCGAGCCACAGCGGTACGCACCTGAACAAAGACATTCCTATTTAGTAGATATCTAGAAAAATAGATAAAATACCTGTTCACACCAAATCTGAAATTATTAAATAAAAAAAATTATAATTAAATTATTAAATTAAATTAACTTGTTTGATGCTAAGAAAAACCATAATTGAACAGAATTATGTGTAAATCATTGTAAACTTAGATAATACAATATGCCACTGAAATGCAGCCACTAAGCAAATAGGACAAAAAATATTCTATTTACTAGATATCTAGAATAAACCAATAAAATACACCAAGTCTGAAATTAAATTAAATTATTAAATTAAATTGATGCTACAAAACGTATTTGTACCAAAACACCTGTTCACACCACATCTGACATTAAATTAAATTAAAAATTACATTAAAAATTAAATTATTAAATTGTTTGATGCTAAAAAAACAAACTGAACGAAATTGTGTAAATCAGTTGTCACCCTGAATTGCAACCACTGAAGACATATTTTACTGATGTCCTTGCTACGTTCCTGGACCCTGACCATGGTAGTACCCTTGCTGTCTATGGGAGAGTCAGAGCTCTCGGATTTCATCAAAAATATCTTCATTTGTGTTCCGGAGATGAACAAAGGTCTTATGGGTTTGGAATGACATGAGGGTGAGTAATTAATGACAGAATTTTCATTTTTGGGTGAACTATCCCTTTAGAAGCAAGTGTGAAATTAAAGTAGTACACTAAATTAGGTTTGACTTGATGTCGAAACAATCAAACTGAATGAAATTCTGGGTAAATTATTTGTAATCAACCACTAAACAAATATGACCAAAAAAAAAAATAAGAAAAAAATCCTATTTTGGTAAAAATTCAGAAAAAGTAGAATAAAATACTTGTTCACAACAAGTCTGAAATTTAAATTAAATATTAAATTAAATTAAGTTAAATTTAAAATTATTAAACTGTTTGATGCTAAAAAAATGTAACTGAACGAAAATATTGTCGTTTGTCACCTTGAGACATATATCACAAAATCCTATTTAGTAGATATCAAGAAAAAAATGGATAAAATGTCTGTTAAAAGCAAGAGTTTTGTGTAAATTATTTATAATCAAACACTAAACAAATATGACCAATAAATAAACAAACAAAAAACAAACAAACAATCTGGGTAAAAATCCAGAAAAAGTAGAATAAAATACTGGTTCCCACCAAGTCTGAAATTATTCAATTAAATAATTAAAATCGATTAAATTAAATTAAATTAAATTGTTTGATGTTAAAAGTCTAATTGTGCGTAAACCATTTGTAAACAGATAATATTCCACATTTAAATGCATCCATTTACCTAATGGTTTTATGAACGTGTTTAGTTCTTAGTAGTTCACTTGTGTGAACAGCCAGCATTAAACAGAAATGATATCCATGAGCTGATTCATATCTCAGCATCAGAGCTCTGTCTGGGCTCAATTACCTGCACGGCTTTGATGATGGCGATTATTCCTGTGGGCCAGAAGCAGCAGACAGTGGTGAGGACGGCGATGGGCAGGTAGTCGTGAGGAGGACGACGAGACTCCATCAGAGCAATGCCATTTGGCATATGCATGGCCATCTGGCTGGGGGCAACACCTGGATGAGGTGCACCGTTGGGCATGTAAGGCTGCGCCTGAGGAAAAGAAACAGACAGGAAAGGCCATTTCAGCTTACAGAAACAGCTCATTTTTACAGTAGTAATACATTTACTTTTCTTTTTTTAATTACTGCATTATTTTTATTAACATATCGCAGTTCAAAAAGCAGTTCAGAACAGAAGTGCAATATATGATGAAATAATCACAATTTAATTTTCTGAATAAACATCAGCCCTAAGCTTATATACTTTATTTAGAGATGAACTTATTTTTGCTATGGTACAAAAATTGGTACCAAGAACCCTGAAATTTTACTAGTATCTAAATCAAAAAAAAAAAGTAACATTTAACAGTAAAAATTTTTCAAAATTTACTAATATTGACAGATAAATGTTATAGGGACAGATTTACTAACAGCTTGCACCAGCACAAACTGTCTTTTGGCATTAAAATAGTACTGTCAGGATTTACTAAAGACGTGCAGTGAAGAATTAGCACTGAAAAGGCGTGGACAGTTATTTTTGCGCCTGACCTTACCGAATATGCATTTGTAGGAGTTTCCCTTTCAGACGCAAAATTTATGGGAGGAGAGTATTAAAATCAATCACGCAACGCAATTTACTAATGTTTGCGCTCGTCAAATTACTGGTATTTGCGCCATTATTTAACGCCCAAAAAAGCTTGTCTTAAAGCAGGCGGTAATTGGCGCTGCTCTTGGTAGATTTCACTGGTCATTATGGAAATGATCTGGCTGCGTCTGTGTTCTTTAATGTGTGCATTGTCAGTAAATCACACGCAGAATGTTCCTCTCCCATCAGTGCTTTTATGGAATTGCACTCTAACGCTAATTTGCCCTGTAAATCTGGCCCATTATCCAAATATATCACGCATAGGATCTCCGCTGGTATATTTCCAACTTGGAAAGGTATTTGTCCTCCAGGGATGCATGGGAGTCACATCACATTTCACATAATCTTTTAAGCATAAGAGAAGCTGCATATTTTATTTAAAGATTCAACCTACCCCAGTGAAAAATAAATATACTAAAATGTATTTGAAACATATTTATTTCATGCTAAGTATACTCTAAATACATTTACATATTTATGTACTGAATAAAAGTACCCTGCAATTGTACATTTAGTATACTAAACTGGTATACTTAAAGTCTGCTAAATTGAAACAACAAATTTTTGTATTTAATGCCTTTTAGTTGTGGATAATCTGACTAAATACTGAAGTATATTTGATTGTGCTAAAGTGGAACTATTGCAAGTATACTTAAGGTACACTTTAAATATCTTGCATTTAAAGACCGATATTAATCAAAGATTATACAATCCTCATCAATGGTGACATTAAAACACATTTTATGCTTAATAATAAGAAATATGCATTGTGCACAAGTAGTACGCCAATAAAGTTACCCCAATTATAATTTTTATGTCATTAAGTCTCCAGCGATATATCAGTAAATGTGTTAACAGATTTGAACTCTACTTAGTATAAAATAAATCTGTTTTTAATATATCACTTTTTTACTAGGGTATGTTATAATATAACACTCAAAAAATACCATAAAAATACAGAACGTTAACAGAACCATTCATCTCCCTATGTTGAACTACTGTAGTATGTTGTATCCTGCTCTCTTGCTATATACATCTGAATTATCCTGTCCAGTTTTAATGAATCCCCGCTCACCCCTGTGCCTATGGGATAGACAGGCACGTAGGCCGTGCAGGGCTGCAGCTGGAGGGGGTATCCTGGATGTAAATAGCCCACTGGTGGATGAGGGACGGTGCCCACTGGTCCGTGAGTCTGCACCGGGTATCCGTTAGGAGCTCCCTGGGGCCCGAGGGTGCCGCAGTGGAACTGGGTCTCCTGCAGGTACCCCTCTGAGCCAGGAGGAGGAGGGGGAGGGGGGTAATTGGGCTGCGGGGCACAGCCGGGTGGAGGAGGATGTGGGGGCATGTTGGGGTCCTGGGCGGGGAGGTAGGGAGGCGGAGCCATCTGCATCATCGGCTGAGACATGGACTGCCTCCCCGCTGCCTCCTCCAATCCTGAGCCGTGACACAAACACAATCATACACCACAAATATTTAAAAGAGCAAAGGGCTGTTCACACAAAGGATGATAAGCATAAGAGAAGCTGCATATTTTATTTAAAGAGCCAGCCTATAACCATTAAGATAAAGTATCTATAAAGTATTCTAATTCTATGAAAATAATGATAATAGCACAGAGAAACAATATCACTGGAACCAATATCAGGATGATTTTTTTCAAAATGATGAACAATAAAAACACTGACAGCCAATCAGAATCCATTTGACTTTAAAAATCTCAAGCATTTAAAGTGGCAGGTGACGAAACTGCAGCTAGTGCTTAAAATAAACAGAACGTTATCATCCGGAGGTGTGGACGCTAATACATTTACAGTTATAGTTATCTTTATAGTTATCATTCTTGGTGTGAACAGGCCTTAAGACACTGATACACATGAAATTAATAAAAAATTTAAGACAAAAAAACTTGCCTCATTCATTCTACATGTGATATCAATTTAAGACCTATAGACATAGTCTGCTAAATGACTAAGTGTAAATGTTAAAGTTGATTTTTTTAAATCATTTACTCTTTGTTGTGTCATCTCAAACCCATATGCTTTTTTACCCACTGAAAAAAGGCAAAAAAAAAAAAATTAAATACAAGAAAAAATAATGTTGAATTGGCAACAAGTTGGGTTAAATTGACTTGATGGGGATAAATAGTATAGAGTGCATTAGTGCCTGCCCACTTTTTCACGGGTGTTGGTTTAAGATTTTTTTTCCATTTATTTTTCCCAAAGGAATTTTAAAAAGAGTCTTTAAATTATATATATATTAAATTATAGATAGATAGATAGATAGATAGATAGATATGGTGTGATTTGCTCACCGCAACTCTCTGATTGGTGGAGTTTTTTGCAGAATTGTGGGAAAAGTAGTTTTTCACCAGGAATTTTGCTTTTAAACACAGTCTTTAAAAAATAAGTTAAAATAACTGACAGTCTCAGCAAAAGCATATAACATTGATTAACAACCTGAGAGTGCAGCAGTTCTGTCTTTAAAGGTTTAAAATCAATTTCCCTACAGAGAAAATGAATGGAATTTTTATTACTTAGCAAATTTCCAATAAACTATTCCTTAACTTGTATTCAACTTGGAATATTCCTTTACAATAAATATTTAATGAGATTTACAGCAGCTTGTGTCACCCAAGACAGTTCAGTGTGTGTTTCTGTGTGCAAATGACTACATCATTATGTAATCCTTCACAATGCCAGCAGCATATATAGAGTTCAGGATGGTATAGAGGGGTTTCAAGCACTCCAAATCATATTTAATTAGTTTTAATGGGGGAAAAGAAGAAATACACAGGGATACATATTTAATGCATAACTTTCTGAGCATATTTAAATAACCTTGTCTATTTGTGTCCTCTCTTCTTTCAAACATCCTGCAGATTAGGTAGCATATACTAGACAATTAATATGAATCATGAAGATACTTTAAGTCTTTGTCTAAATGGGTTGACAAAGAGATGAGAGGAATGTACAGCTTTAAGACTGCAAGACATTGACTCATTACACTGCAATAATCATTTTTATCCTAAAAAGATTACTGATTGGCTAATCCAAAAGGTTCTTATATAAACCATATCTGCGTTATTTCAGAAAATCACGCTACAGTTTCAAGTGATTTAGGGCCCTCCATCGCACAGCGCGGTGAATCACGGACCCAAGGGACCTGATGCCTGAAATAGGGCCTCATACAACACCCTTTAAACCACATACTGCCCTTCTCTCATTTGATGAAACTCCACACAGCGGTTTATAATGTAGCCTATATGTTCAACACGACACTATACCAGAGAGAATAACTGACACGACGGCTGTGTCTCAAATACTAGCGAGCTGCCTACACAGACAGCGTTTATAGGGCATCATCTGCTAGTTTTAATCCTTGAAAAGGCGCATTAGATGCCCAAAACTCGCAGTATATGATTATAACCGGCAAAACTGCAGAATGCGGCTACAGCCATTAGACTACGCGCTGATTTTAATGCCTAGGTAGGCAGCTCACTAGGATTTGACACACATCCTAAATATACGACTAGCATATATATAGATGAAATAAGGACAGACAATGAAAAAAGGAAAAAAGATTAACAATATTCGTGAATAGTCGTATAATAGCTTTTAATATGGCATTGTCTCTCATTCATTTTATAATAAATAACGTTGCTTTTGATTTAAATGAGTCGTACAGCTGCATGAATTGATTTAATTAGCTATGACCAAATACAAAAATAGACATTTTTACCGTGTTTTTCCGACGACATCGCGTTTATTTATCCGTTTCGACGATGTTCAGTTTGTCCCTCTAGTAATAAAACCCAAATCCAACCAGTACGTCTGTCTTTGTGTCAGATCACAACAGACGATGCTGATGATTTCTCCAGGCTAGTTATAACGCATCTTCAGATGGTAATCCTGATGTATGCTGTGTAAAGCCTGGGTTATCTGGGTGTAAAAGCGACTGGATGTCTGTTGCTTCTTTTTTTCCACGGTCACACTGCATCAGCAGCAGCAGCAGCAAAACAGGTTTCAACTAACGCATCTAGTTACACTGAATTAACCAGAGCGTCTTAAAGAGACAGCAGAACCACACCACAGCATCCATGCCGCACGTATCACATGTTAATATGATTAATTTCAAGAATACTAAAACTAATAAAGTGTATTTACAAGTAGAGACATAAATTAACAGAATTTTTTTTAAGAAAGCCGAATAATATGGTTACCATGGTAACTATAGTTTCCGATACAAGCGCTACTAATTGTTACAGTAAAACTGTGGTAACTTGGCATTAGCTACTACTGACATTAAAATATTACAATCGCACATTGTTTTAAGGAGATACCATGTTAATTTATGATGGTTTTACCATATAATATCTGTAACTGTAGTACGGTACTTTGAGTTTTATGTGGCTTAAGATATTAAAAATGTATTTATTGTTTATTTATAAACGTATAAACTGTTTATTTTTCAAAGCAGAATAATACAGAAGTTGATATGAAATTATTGAGATACTGTGAAATGCCAAAAGTAATCAAATATTCAGGACTGGGAGGGCCAAATGTAAAACTTAAAGATTCATAAATTGAAAAACATAATTATGATCATTCCCTGTATCTGAATATTGGGGGATGTTTCATCCCAAATTATGTGGTTATAGATCTGGGGGTTGTTTCATAAAACAAGTTTACCAAATAAGCCAGGCTTATTTTAGTTAGTCTGGCTTATTTTGAACCAAATCAAGTGACAATAAGTCAGACTAACTGAAATAAACCTGGCTTATTTGGTAAACTTGTTTTATGAAACAGCCCTAATGGGCTAATTTATAATTTTTTAAAATTTATTAACTATATTTAATTGTGAAAAATTGGTGCAGAGGGTTGAGAGCAAAAATGTAGTGCAACCAGAATATAAAAAGAAAAGTCTGCATGACAAAAGTAAAATAAAAATAATTAAAAAATAATAATAAATGACAGCAAATGGGAGAATAGCAATGATAACAAAGAACAAACAAAAAAGAACACATGGTAACACTTTACTTAAAGTCCTTATGTATAATACCTTATAAAAGTAGTTTTAATTATGCCTTGCCAATGCACCTTATAATGTACTGTACAATCTCAAATAATTGTAACCACAGTTAATACATTAAAACACTTATCAATTCATTGTTACACTATGCATTTTAAATTCAGTTATAATTAATTGCAAAAAGATATAATGTATTACAATGCACATTATGAATAATTATAATGCATTATACCCTTAAATAACCCTTCATAATGCATTATAAATAAAGGCTTTAAGTAAAGTGTTACCAAAAACACCACTGCAGTCCTCATTAAAATGCTCACAAAGCAAAAGCACTACATAATTTCTAGTTTTTCTGACAGTATGGATGAAACCAGTGTTCCACATACAGCTCATTTTATTGCTGTACAATTAATTACAGTTCATGACTGGTGTCAACCTCCATTTCATACTGACATCACAATTTTGGTCAGGTGTGAGGTGTGAATTCTCCTTCACTCGCACATGCATACTCAACTCAATGTAAACATGCACTCAGTAATTCAAGTTCAGTTTCTCAGGTCCATATTCTGTACGCTCTATTTCGTATCCCAGTGAACACACAAACACATTCTGCCTCTTGCTCTCTCTCTCTCTCTCAGTGTGTGTAGAGTGAGGCGGTGAACACAATGTCTCTGCGTATGGCCAGTGAGGCTCTCTCCATCTTGCTGCCCAGGACGGAGTCGCCCACAATGCGCGCAGCCTGTCTCACTTCCTTCAGGACCTCGTCCAGCCTCTGGATGCAGCGTACGATCGTCCCCTCCTGCACATCCGTCAGCGCGGCTATCTCAGCAAACGGCTACCAAACACAAAATCATTATCCCAGTAAGGTCCTATTGTGAAAAATGAGTTTCTCCATCCAAAGAGGCATATAGTTTATCTCTGATCAGACTTTAATATTATTGCATTACAAGAATATATTATATATTTGTGCAAAGTGCTATTATTAGAGAAGCTACATTTAATATATAAATATATAGATAGATGGATAGATAATTAGGTCTTCCTTAAAGGATAAATTAATTTGTCTTCATGATATTATTATAAAAAAACTATAATATCACTTGAACCAAATGAGCACCAAAATAAGGCCACTGTGACAGTTAGATCATTTGTTATAAGGTCAGTGCTCACCATGCCTCTTGCCCAGCAGTACACAACCTCAGTCAGGCCAAACTTGAACTGGGCCACAAAGTCTTCAGCAGTCTGAGCTATCCCACAATCCCTCTGCAGATCACCAATACGCTGTGCCACATTGAGCACTTGACTGATGCCCTACAAAAACAAGGGAATGGAAAAATGATTTATAATTATACATCATATATATAAATTATAAAAAGCTTGGGGTCAGTATTTTATTGAAGAAATTAATACTTTTATTCAGCATCATGAGTGCATTAAATGGATCAAAAGTGACAGTAAAGACATTTATAATGTTACAAAAAAATTATATTTCAAATAAATGCTGTTTCTTTGAGCTTTCTATTCATCAAAGAATAGAAAGATTAAAAATTATCTCAGTTTCCACAAACATATTAAGCAGCACAACTGTTTTCAACATTGAAAATAATAAGAAATGTTTCTTGAGCAGCAAATCGGCATATTAGAATGATTTCTGAAGGATCATGTGACACTGAAGACTGGAGTAATGATGCTGAAAATTCAGCTTTGATCACAGGAATAAATTACATTTTAAAATCGATTCAAATAGAAAACAGTTATTTTAAATTGTAATAATATATAATAATATTTCTTTAAAATTGTAATATATATATATACAGTGATGGCCAAAATTATTAGAACACTAGTATTTTCAGCAGCTAAAAATGGTTTTAAGTCTCACAAAAGTCTCACAGGTTTATTACAATGAATGGCAAAATGAATGTTTGGAAATGCAAACTAATATATATATATATATATATATATATATATATATATATATATATATATATATATATATATATATGGAAACAATTAAGAGACCACTTGGAAATTCTCAAGTTTCTCTGGATTTATGATTGTTAGTGTTTGAGTAAAACGTAATTTTCGTTTCATTCTGTAAAAAATTTCTGTAAAATTTTTCTTCCAAATTTTAAATAAAAATGTTGTCATTTAGAGCATTTTTTGACAATTTGTCAAAATAACAAAAAAGATGCCATGTTCTCAGACATTTTCATATTCATTTTTTTGCAAAAAAAAAAAAAAATTAAAATTAAAATAAAAAAAAAAGCTCTAAATATTTTTAGACAATATTTTCCTTTGAAATTTGGAAGAAATGTTATCAGACCTTTATAGAATAAAACAAATATTAACATTTTACTCAAAGCCATACCTACTAAATCCAGTAAATCCAGAGAAAGTGAGAATTTTCAAGTGGTCTTTTTTCCACAGCTGTATATGCATTGTATTACATCTTATTTACTCATCATTTAATGTTTTATCTTCAGTTAGAGTTATTGTTATACGTGACAAATAGTGATTCATTCAATGTAAGTGGCATCTTGTGTAATTAATTAAATTAGCAGACCTAAACATATAGATTTACATATTAGACATAGTGAGATCTCTTAGTACAGCACTGCGTCAGTTTCTTTTGTCCTGTGCTCCACTCTCGTCTCCATCTGCTGTCTAAGTGCTTACACAACTAGAGCAAGGCAGGCAGTGTAGTCATGCAGTCAAACTGCAGCTACACTACCTGTACGCCCTCACCTCGCAGCATTTGAACAGCAAGGGCTTTTTCACCTTGGTCTACGAGCCTCTGTGAACTATATAAACTCTTGTGTGCTTCTCAGTCTAGTGTCATGACTTATTCAGTCCCTTTAAAGCAATTCCATGTTTCTGGGCCGTTCGACAACACACACCATCATGTTCGTGTGCAACTGTATCCTTTGCTAAAGGCATAAAGCTAAGCATCTAGGCGGCATCCACTACATTCTTATTCACATCTCTTGGGTGTTGAGCTCAGAGAGCTGTATAAACTCAGATCCATCCATAACCATGACGACAAGAGTATCTGATGCGTTATATGCTAACAGCTTTGGGCTCAAATAAAATGCTTGATGTTTTTCAGATGAGCATAATGTATTAGCATATGTAATTCATAGGATTGTCTCAGATTTCAATCTCCGGCTTTAATAGTTTTGAATAGTTTAATACTGTATGATAATGACATTTTAGATTGAATCACAATTCTATTTGTGATTCTAACTATTCTAAGTATTTCCAGGCTTTCTTTGGCTGTGGGAATGCGGTTGTGAGAAAATGTGGCGAGTACTGCTTTACCTCCTGCAGTGTGTTGGTGATGTGTGGGTCTATCTGGGTGTTTTGTGTGAAGACAAGGCAGGACAGCAGGGCGGCGCTCTCCTCAGGGGCGAGAGGACTCAGTGTGTTCTCAAACAGGAGTTCAGTCAGCAGCAGCTCATGACTGCTGATCTGACACGCCACACGACCCTTCAGCTGAACCGCCCCAGTGCTGTCCACATACTGCAGCGCTTCCAACACCTGCAAATACAACACTATACTGTTAGCGCTGACTGCGGTTAAAATATCTGTGACATTCACAAACATTTAATGGTGATTTTTAACACCA
Source organism: Tor tambroides (assembly GCA_021397915.2). NCBI lineage: Eukaryota > Metazoa > Chordata > Actinopteri > Cypriniformes > Cyprinidae > Tor > Tor tambroides. Next base: position 4,753 of record JAFVLL020015656.1, on the reverse strand, counting down.
GGTGAACACAGAATTTTAATGAGTGGTGCACAAAATATCAGTGACTGCATCAGTATTGGTCAATATTAATGTTTTAAATGACTAATTCAGGTCTGATTAAGAATACTGGCAGCAAATAATATTTAGAACAGTTTACGCTTTTCTGTCCTAGGTTTCTAAGGCATTACATTGTTATCTATTTTTTCTATTGTACATACAATAATGGTGCCACATTTCACTTGAAACTTCAAGGAATATTTGACGCAAAAATGAAAATTTACTGAAAATGTATTCACCCTCAGGTCATCAAAGGCGTAGATGAATTTGTTTCTTCATCAGAACAGATTTGTAGAAATTTAGCATCACGTCACTTGTTCACCAGTGGATCCTCTGCAGTGAATGGGTGCCGTCAGAATGAGAGTCCAAACAGCTGATAAAAACATCACAATAATCCACAAGTAATCCACACCACTCCAGTCCATCAATTAATGTCTTGTGAAGCAAAACGCTGAATGTTTGTAAGAAACAAAGATGTTTTATCCGTTTTGTGGCCAAAATATGAGCCTATAATCCATAATAATGCTTCCTCCAGTGAAAAAAGTCCATCCTTGGATGACCTCTCACATTAAAAAACCACCAACATATTTGTTTAGAACTGTTTTGGCTCATAAACAGTGCATATTTCTCTTTTTCACTGGATAGAGGACTTTATTTTAGCTGGTTTTATGTTAAAATTATGGAGTTGTTTCGAACAAAAATGAAGCTTTTTGCTTCACAAGATGTTAATCGATGGACTGGAGTGGTGTGGATTACTTGTGGATTATTGTAATGTTTTTATCAGCTGTTTGGACTCTCATTCTGATGGCACCCATTCACTGCTGAGGATCCATTGGTGAGCAAGTGATGCAATGCTACATTTCTCCAAATCTGTTCCAATGAAAAAACAAACTCATCTACATCTTGGATAGCCTGAGGATGAGTAAATTGTCAACATATTTTATTTTTGGGCCAAACATTACATTGAAAATTCTGTCGTTTATTTACTCATCTTCTTTTATTCACATATAAACATTGATCAAAGCACATATATAGAGCGCAACATTATATGTGAATAAAAGCCTAAATTAAATAACATGAAAATTTTGGCAGGCCCAAATATAATTAATGGACACTAATATATATATACTGTTTATATATATATATATATATATATATATATATATATATATATATATATATATATATATTACACAGTATATACTGTTTATATATATTAGTATGAATACATAAATATATTAGTATAAATACATAAACAGTGTATATATATTAGTATATTACATAATGTGTGTGTGTGTGTCTGCATGTTTATATACAAAACTCTTGTTGTTATTCATTTCATGACTGCATATCAAAGAACATATTACTGTGCTCCTGAAAAATATTAATTTATAACGTGGACATGCAGTAGAATGAGTAGATGGACTGACCTTGATTCTCTGATGGTACTCAGGCAGCAGTGTCAATGACTGATCTGACACCAGGAACAGAAGCTTGTCAAGCTCTTCCTGTACACTCATCCTCTCCTGCACACGCGCAAACTGAGCAAGATATTCACACACAGAGAGAGAGAATATGAAAATGACAGTTAGAGCGAGTGAGTTTATCACTCTACTCCATCAGCACACTGCAGAAGGTGATGGCTGGAAGTGATTACTGAGAGCTAATGAGACACATCCTTATTCCTCCCTGCCACTGTCACACTCAATAAATGAGAGTCTGTGCACTTGGGAGAGTTACTGTGCCAAATTACTAAATATGGATGAGAAAATACAGCCGAGGATACATTTAGATTTGAAATGACATTTTTTTTCCTTTTGTCTGCACAGTGGATTTGGACATGACCTAAAAGAGCAGGGAAAACACTACCAATCAAAAGTTTGGGGTTGGTAAGATGTTAAAAAGTTTTTGAAAGAAGTCTCTTACTTACTCTAAAATAAAAGCAGTAATATTGTGAAATATTATTACAATTTAAAATAACTGTTTTCTATTTGACAGGGTTTCTACAGGCTTTTATGAAGATAAATTTAAGACTTTTTATAAAAAAAAAGAAAAAAGTGATGCTCTTCATGAGTATTTTTGTCTTGTTTTCCAGTGCAAATGTCTACGGATTCTTAAATCAAGATATATTTACTTGAAAAGCAAAATTATATGAAAAATTGATCAAAATGAAGTGAGTTTATGATTACAACAAGAGCAAACATCTGCCAAAAGGCTCAGAAAAATCAATTTACTTCAAAGGAAAAACATGCAGCAACAGTTTTGCTGCTTAATATTTTTGTTTTTTATTTTGTTTTTATTTTTTTAAATAAATTTTTTGATGAATAAAATGTTCAAAAGAACAGCATTTATCTGAAATATAAATCTTTTGCAGCATTATAAATGTCACTTTTGATCCATTTAATGCACCCTTGCTGAATAAAAGTATTAATTTCTTTCAAAAAACAATCTTACTGACCCCAAACTTTTGAAAGGTAGTGTACGAATGTGACACATGAGAATAATAAACAGACCTGTTCAGTGAAGGTGGGCGAGTGGATGCAGTGGAAGTCTTTCTGACAGTCCTGTAACACTCGTTGCCTAATCACTCCCTCCACCACATCCACACCCTTCAGGTGCAGGTCATTCACGGGGTCAAGGGTCGTAATGCCATTTGGATTTGCCTCAGCCAATCGCAGGAGCTCCTGTGTTGCTGTCGAAATAGCCTGACCTGGTGGATCGAGTCTAGGAAGGGAAGTTTATTTATTCACTACCATATTTCAACAAATGCAAATTCACTCAGCTTAGATGAGCACATACACACCTGAAGCGTGGCTGCTGTCTTTTATTGTAGTTGTCGATGATTCTCTCTGGAATGACCTTGAGGGTTTTGTTTGTGATGGCAGAAATGTCCTGCAGCTTCAGTTTCTGCACCGTATGACTGCAGGGTCCTACACACACAGTCACACTGTAAATGAGTAAGCCGTAAAAGTAGCTGTGACGTTCATGGCAATGGTGATTTATTGTGTGGGCAGGTAAGATTTTGGGGTGGATGTGATGCTGTGGGTGTATGTGTCTGCTCACCCTCTGGAATAAACAGTGTAGTGCTGTAGATGGGATGTAAGACTTTATTAGACTGATCATCACCCGCCGCCTCCTCATTACCCTTCTCACAGATAATGAGAGCGGTGAATGTGCGATTTACTGCATCATTGGACACCTGTGGGAGGAGATGATGGGAAATAGAGAGAGAGAGAGAGAGAGAGAGAGAGAGAGAGAGAGAGAGAGAGAAAAAACAAATAGGGGAGAGTGAGGTAAGCTGTGCAACTTTCTACTTAAATTGTCTTCTGGGAAACATAATACTATTCAAAAGAATGGAGTCAGTAAGATTTTTTAAAGAAATTAAATGCATTCAATTGAACAAAAGGGACAGTAAATACAATTATAATGTTACAAAATATTTCTATTTCAAATCAATTTTGTTCTTTTGAATTTTAAATTTATCCTTGAACTTGATTCTCTCCTTGAAAAACCGGTTCATGGTTTCCACGAAAATACGAAGTGGCACAACTGCTTTCAACATTGATAATAATCAGTAATGTTTCTTGAGCAGCAAATCAGCATATAAGAATGATTTCTGAGGGATCATGTGACACTGAAGACTGGAGTGATGATGCTGAAAATTCAGCTTTACCATAACAGAAATAAATTACATTTTAAAATATGTTAAAATAGAAATAAGCTCTTTTAATTTGCAATAATATTTCACAATATTACAAAAACATTAGAAATCGCACCGACTCCAAACTTTTGAACAGTGAAAATAATTTAAAAAAATAATACTCCTTATTACATTTCAGGTTGTCTGCTATACACTCAAATTCAAAAGGAAACATCCTTGATATACAGCCATAGAAATATGACTTTAAATAAAAAAACTACCCAGTGACACAATTAAGTTTAACTGTGTGATGAACCATTAGGGAATACAAAAACAACCTACATTCAAATACAACTATCAATACAAATGAGTAAAACAACTAATGCACATTTCAAAACAATTTGGTAATATCATCTGCAATAGTAATAACACTGTTTGGTGGATTAAGTGGTGGGTCCCCATGTGACAGTGTCTAAGGTCATTGCTGCAGAATGTGTGTGTTCATGGTTAGAGGAGGAGAAGATGACAGTAAAATGGGTTCATTACTCAGTCACACACCTGTAGAATGACTCCCAGGGCGTTGTGATGCTGGCCGTTGTTCACTATTACCACCCTCCCCACAGACAGAGCTTTGAGTCCATTCACTGACTCCAGCACAGCTCGCTGCCACACACACACAGAGTGGCATGATTATTTTAAAAATATAATACAATTTATATATGTATGTGTGTATGTATGTGCATATATATATATATATGCATTTTAAATACTATATAGAAATAACAATTGGTCTGGTGGTCCTGAAAGCACTTGGTTGGCAACTTGGTTGCTCTTATTTTTCTAAATGTATAAATAAAAATAAAAATAAAAACTATTACAAAAAAAAAAAATATTTTAAAATAAACTAGCTAAATATTTATATTAAATATTTTATTTATTTGAAGAAGAATGTCATTTTTGCCCATATCTTGTTAAACAGGTGTTATAGTATCTCACAGAAGTGAGTACACCCCTCACATTTTTGTAAATATTTTATTATATCTTTTCATGTGACAACACTGAAGAAATGACACTTTG
>JAFVLL020015653.1:7500-10313 GCA_021397915.2 Tor tambroides | reverse complement strand
GGCCTGAGGAGAGAGAGGAGAACACAGGCCTGAGGAGAGAGAGGAGAACACAGGCCTGAGGAGAGAGAGGAGAACACAGGCCTGAGGAGAGAGAGGAGAACACAGGCCTGAGGAGAGAGAGGAGAACACAGGCCTGAGGAGAGAGAGGAGAACACAGGCCTGAGGAGAGGAGAACCAGCACAAACCTCCTCAGAACCAGGGGTCTGCTACACTCTTAAAAATAACGGTGCTTCACGATGCCTTAGCAGAACCTTTTTTGTCTGAATGGTTCCATAAAGAACCTTTAACATCTAAAGAACCTTTCTGTTTCACAAAAGCTTCTTTGTGGCAAAAGGTTCTTCAGATTATAAAAAGGTAAGAAAGAGATGAACCTTTGACTGAATGGTTCTTTGTGTAACCAAAAATGGTTCTTCTATGGCATTGCTGTGAAGAACCTTTTAAGCAGCTTTATTTTTAACCCGGGTTTGTGCTAATGTTTAATCAGTAGCTTGGGGTTTGGCTGGGGTTTGTAGCTAAAGTAAAACTATATTAAGTAGGCCACGCATGCACACAGAGATCGGAGAAACGCAAACACTGTGGCGCAGAGGAACTTTTAGTAATAAAATAGCTCCGATACTGACTCGCTTCATTATATTTCTCCGCAACGAGTGGGTAAAATCACTAACTAAACTCAGCTTCGTTGTTTGTAGAGAGAGTGACGCACAGACGCAGGTAATCACACACAACTTTCATTCCCCTCTCTCTCACTAATTAATTCAAATAAATGTGAGCTTACCGCACTACTTGAAGAACGCTAGAATGAGCCACAACTGACCAAAATGACAGTCATTTTTACCCTTTGCCTGCAAGTCGTGCATTAAACTCTTAAGTCCCATGCTAGCTGGATTATTCCTTACATTTATCGTGTCTGTGCTGTTTGCTGTGTAGGATACATTTACAACGAAACTTGTTTTGCTCTTGTGCCTGATCTAGCGGTCCTTCTGTCACAACACGGCAAACAGCGTTGATTGCGATACAGCAAACAGGAAAACTCCTTACATTTCAGAAGGAAAACTGCTCGGTGGAAGAATTATGAGCTTGACATTACAACCATTAAGAAACTCTGCAGAATTTGAGACCGCGTTGTGCCTGTTGTTCGTAAAATTTCCATGAGCTTTGATTAATCTGTTTCTTTGTACTTGTTTACTGACCGTTGCATGCAATCGTGAAATACAGCATATTTCAAAAGTTTGGCTAATTGTTGTGAAAACCAATTTGGGGTTCAGGCTTCAGTTTAAAGCCCGTGCAGAGCTCTCCTCAGAACAGAAAGCTCCATCTCTGACCTGCGAGCAGATGCAGAAGGCCGATGAAGAGCGCCGGGGTCAGACTGCCACACAGACACGCACAGAACCCCATCAAACCACCAAGAACCACCAGACCCAGAGAGACCAGCGGCAGCAGGAGCTGACAGCGCCACAGATCTGCACAGAGGTTCAGATGTGTGAAGAGCAGCCCAATGAATTACACACATACATTACATCAAGAAAAACAGATATGAGTGTGTGTGGATGAGGCTGGATGTGTGAAAGTGAATTATTAAATAAATAGCTCTGACTGCATGAGCTGCCGTTGAAACCAAAATAATGTCTATGAAGGCACTAGTGGTCAGCTGAATTATCACTGATATTTGCATCTGGTCATTATTGCATTGGTTGATGATTTCTAATGTTTGGCTTTCAGAAGTGACTCTTATTTTGAAGGTGAAGCTCAGCAGATTTCAGACACAATTCAAGCCTCGCCAACTGGTTCAATTTCAAATGAAATCCAGAGCAATGTGAAATCACTGCGCTCGGTCAACACTCAGGGAGCGTAGATCAGTAAACATCGTAATTACTTCAAAAGCAGGATCTGCTCTCACTTGTAAACCTAATTCATGGATATTTTTTATTACACACAAAGCACAAATGGATCATCAGGATCATCAAACGTTTGGCCTCTAGGCTTCCTCGGTCATTTTACAATTAGAATCATTTATCAATACCTTCACAAGTGCATTTTAAAAGGAAGAACTGGGACTAATGATCATCAGGCGGAAACTCTAATTAAAGCTGCTTCCCATCACAAGCGTTTAACAGAATAAAAATCAACAAATCCCCAGCTAATACATCCAAACTCCACAATCCCATTACTTCACAAAACACCAGTACATTAATACACACAAACCACAATCTACAAAACACAGAAAGTCCAAATACAAACCATTTTTCCACACATTTTCAATTAGAATAAAAGCGTGGAGGGCGATATAATGGGCCGTTCATTAAAGGGGTAGTTCACTTCAAACGCACTGTACGGAACAAAATAGAAAGAAAGGTGTTTTGTTTGTTTGTTTTTTACAACCAGAACAATTATAAATAATGAAATCATAATTAATGAAAACCAGGAAGATCAAAATCTTCATTAAGGCCTACAGGAGACATGGATTTTAACCAAATATCCAATAAGCTCCACATTGCAAAAGTTCTCTCTCTACATTTCTGCCTCTTCTATGATTTATTGTTTTTCTCACTACCTATACAAGCTAACTCTTTAATTTCAGGATTAAGGTCATGAAACTGCTGAATTCACATCACATCAACTAATGGCAGATTTATGTTCACTAATACGAGTTTTTAATTGGACGAATAGTTTTTCTAATATAAATTTGTGGAAAAGGGCATTTTAATATATAAATCACACCGGATGATCATTAGTCCATGTGGGGTGAACATGCCTAAAATCTACACTGAGACATTTTTAGTGCACAAGATATTGGTTTCAGTACAAAAAGTTAT
>JAFVLL020015653.1:0-2500 GCA_021397915.2 Tor tambroides | reverse complement strand
TAGCCTTTTAAATATATATGGGCTCTAATATCTAGACGGTGAAACAAGACACGATTTTTAATAGTTTCAAATAGTTCTTACTATAGTTTTCATTAGTTTTCATTTTAAAGTCATACTTATTGCTTATTACTTTATTTACATATGTAATCCAAAAGTAACCAGATTACATTACTGTAATATTGTGGTACTTAGATTACGTTACTGAATACTTTTTTAATGAAGTAATTTGTAACTGTAACGGAATACAATTTAAAAGTAACCCTCCCAACCCTGGCTAAAGACCGAGCACCACAGCTGGAGAATTGCAGAAAGCAGCTGAGTCTCGGGGTCAGAAAAGCTTCAAAAAAAAAAAAACAGCCCCTACATCAGCACATGTTGTTTGGGAGAGTTTCAAGAAAAATTCTCCTCGCTCATCCAAAAACAAACTCCAGCATATTCAGTTATCAGACACGACTGGAACTCAAATGGGGCTGGCTTCTGTGGTCCGATGAAAGTACTGGTAACGCTTCAGGACCAGACATGCGCAGTAGCGTCAGAGAGTATAGAAGACCAAGAGGCGAAGCTCTGTAGAGCGTTTCATTGCAGCAGACCAGCGCTTCCGCCACTCTGGGGTGAAAGCCACTCGGCAGTGCACTAGATCCTAGCTGTCTTCATGGCAAATATCAGCTGCTTTGTTTTAAAAAAAGCGTACATTAAACCTGAAATACAGCCTGAACGATGACAACAATAACGTACAATCACTGGACTAGTGATCATCAAATACTTTTAACAGTTTATTTCACAGACTTTATTTTAAAGTCTTCCCTTTTTTCACAAAACCATGTCCAGAAACCATGTCAGTTTCGGCTGAAAATATTTTAAGTGTTAACATTATAAACACTGAATTAATACCAACATATGAAATTAAATTAATGACAGAAAAAATAGAAAAGTTGGACAATAAATATATAACAGGAATAACATCTTGACAGTAAACAGTTTTTGCAGTATTGTCTTATATTAATGTTCGTTAAAGGAAGACTGTAAAACAACAACAAACACAAGTACAGCCACTTTCTCCAAAATTGTTTAATTATTTAATTATGACAGACGTTCTAGAGATCATCATGTTTGTAGTGTGTTCAGGGGATTAAAACATACAATATATATTTCAGACCTACTGGAGTAATAGTAAATAATAATACAATTCAAAAAAGTCCAAATAGCAGCATAACAAAAATAAATAACTAAATACAGAATAAAATAAACATAACATGAAAACCAAAAAAGAAAATAAATAAATACAGAAAAATAAATAATACAATACAAGGGGCTTAATCATCAAAAAACACCTTCAAAAGGCCACACAGTTTAAGGGCTTTTTCAGAACGCAGGATCTTCAAGGATTTGAAGATCATCATTAAATCTTGCTGGAAAAGTAATAAAGTGGGAGGGTCATTAAAGAATCTACATTTATGAATGAAGTAATTGGCCAAAATCACAATATTATTAACTAAAAATTCAACATCACAATTCTGACAAAAGGACAAATATTGTACAGTTTTAAAATCAAAGATGATTAGATTACCTAATCTTGGTATCATAGGTGAATAAAACAATGCACCTTTAATCAACTGAACCAAACCCGCAGGAACAGCTTTCAACAAAGACACATATACAGTAATTCCTGAGTACAAATAATATTGTATTTTTCACAAAAATCATCATAACCAAGGAAATTTCCATTCCCATCCATAATGTGCACAATGGACCAGACAGCTTTGTCCATCCAGTCCTGAAAAAAAACACAGATTTCCTCTTAATAAGGATACACTTTTTATTCCACAAGGAGCAACTATGTGGTGAAAAGTTGTGTTTGTATATTAATTTCCAATATAATAATACCTGACTATGGAAAGATGACAATTTACAATTTAATTTTAATGGCTCAAAATCACACCTTAAAAGGAAATCAGTGCCCCCAAGAGAATCAAAAATTTTAGAGGAAAAGCTAAACCAAACAATGTTTATTTCTAAGGCAGGCTTGGAGCCACCTCAACTTAACATCGAAATCAATCAGGTTCAACCCTCCCTCACTAATAGGCTGGTCCGTGTACTTTTGCGTCCATTCGTTTTTCGTTTTTTAACCCAGACAAAAAACATGAAAAAAGAACGGTTATAGTATTTTTAAACGCTATGCTGAAAACCAAAATTGAAATTTGAACTGCCTCGCCTCGCCTCTACATTAAAGACTATTATTTTGAGTTAATCCTCACCTATGTGTTCCTGTGTTCTCCCTCGTGTGTGCACCGTGACAGTATCTTTAGCAATTTCTTGAAAACTAAATCTTAATTTTGCTTTTTCGTTTTCCAACCAAATTCTAAAAGTACTATTAATACAAATATGATCTATTCATTTAAATTTGCTTGTTAATAGTTTGATGTTAATAGTTTCACCTATTTGATACATTTCCATCTTCCTCCATTTCACGTTAGATTATTCGTTCATCCAAATCAATATA
>JAFVLL020015652.1:0-33951 GCA_021397915.2 Tor tambroides | reverse complement strand
AAAAAAAATATTAATATATATATATATATATATATATATATATATATTTATAAGTAAATATTATTATTAATTATATATTATTAATATTTGCTTTGTTTTGTGTGTATGTACACCCACACACACACACACATACATACATGGTATGCTTTGTTCTATGCTTTACTGATTTATTTAATATTTTATCAGATTAAAATGTTTAAAATGTTGTTTTACTCTTGTCTAGGTGTGCTTTAATTAGAAAAAATCTGGATAGTTTTTTCTTTAAAATAAGGTTATTAAAAAATTATAAATGTAAATTTTATCCTTCATACCATACACCTACCATGTATGAACAAGCAAGAAAAACAAATAAACACTCTCTCAGTATGTGTGTTAGGCCTTGACTGTTGGTTCACTCTCCCCGGAGATTTCCCGCAGTTTTGGGTGTCCACATCTGTGCCTGATTAGCACAACAAAGGAAGCACAGCGCCTCTTGCATTAATGAGAGCTCCTCCAAGCCAGGGCTGAGGACCTCAGCACAATACACCCTGCAAATTACCGCAGGCTTCTGGAGAAGACGCATTCACATCAATGGCAGCTCCTGTTCTACAGTTTACCAAACTGAAATTACATTTGAAAACCCTCTTCGATAAACCTTAACCCTAAGAAATTCCTCTCTAAATCATCATACTACTTTCTCCCAGTCCAGTCCTCTTTTATTTCCTGGGAAATATGTTGGGATATAGGAACGAGAAAGCCCACAGCACCATTGTGCTCAGTATGGATTCAGCTGCTTAGGGAAGAGCAAACATGGATGACATTTGAGCTGCGCAAACAGAGCGCTCCTTCATCTGTCTTTGCATAAAATGTGAGGAATTGTGGAGAGAATTGTTTGAAGAAAAGGTCTCTTAGATGTATCTTAGATCTCACTTAGATGATCACTTTTTAATAGGTTATCGGTTGGTAGGTTTTGAGCCAGGGCCATAATGGAGCGCTAATGTATTAGCATCACCCTGGTTCCCTCAGCAAAAAAACCCAAGTGGATTTTTTAAAATTATTATTATTGCAGAAAATAAGTTCTGTAGCAAACAAAAGTTTATTATTCTTACAACTTTGGGTCATCAATGTCATCTTTACAAACACAACTTTTTTGAATTTTGAAGCCTAAATACAATTGCCAGAAGTAAAATGCTAAATGTAAGCTATAAACAAACTACACAGTGGTCTCATGACTTCAGTGTCGCCACCATTGAGCTCCCGACTCACTCTTTATTTAAAAGTCATTTTCCCTGACAGTTTGAAGTACAATAGTTTGCAGGAGTGCAATAAACACAATGAGGCTGTAAAAGCGGACTAGTGAGTAGATGAGTTTTCCTGTTCGATGTGATGACGTTTAATGTCCTCAATAATCTCTATAGCACCATTTAGCCACTTATTAGCGAAAGGTAAGTAAAGGAGTATTACTATTGTATTTTATGTCATATAATAAAACATTCAAATATCTTGAGCTTGTGTTAACCATAGACCTTATTTCAGGCATTTAACCAAAAACTCATTCTAAAAAACCCACTGCTTTAGAACGATGTGTTGTTCCCCCAGTACTCTTTTACTTCTGAGGGATTTTGCATAGCAAAGTTACAGTCCTTGTCTACTACTACAGGTATACATGACACAATACATTATCAAATATTTGAAGGGTTAAATACATTTCCCAAGTACACTCACAAAATTTTCCTGTATTCTGACTGAAATCTAACAAAAGAGTACATTTAAATGCACTTATTAAGCGGGATGCTTCCCATCCCCATTGTCCATTAACTTGCAGATAAATGGCAATAGCAATATATAGATCACAGATTCAGTTCTCACGGAGTGCATGTACTGTTAACATAGCAATGAGTGTATATATAGAATATAGAAGTATGAATGGGCTCCATATATTTTCAATTCCTAGCTAATGTAACACATGATCCAACTTGGACATACAAAGCTGAATAGATAATGTTTACTAACCACATTGTATTATCTTATAGCTGTATACTGCCATATGGACATTACTTTGACACACTCAGCTCTGACTGTGATTTTGAAAAATGATATACGTTTGTAACAATATGCATTGTGAAAAGTGCTATACAAATGAACTTGAATTGAGCTGAACATGAGGTCAGTAAAAATCAAGCGCAGGTGCCAAATGCTGAATGCCAATTAAAAACATGGCCTACTGTCAGAACAAGGTGCTAATGTTCTCCAACAACAAAACGATGATTCACGACCTATCCACGTAAACGGTCAATTAATGCCCTTAGTTGCTAGTGTTTATTACCCTGCCTAAATGAATTGGGGCCTCCCCGGAGTCTCCTTCTCCTCCCCTGCTAGCGAAATGAGAAACAGCAAGGGCGCTTTTGCTGATCTGCCCAACTCGCACTGTGTGGTCTGAGATAGAGGGGGAGAAACGCCTGACTTTACGGGCTTCAGTAATCGCCAGGCGTTAAACTGAACAATTAGGCGCTGGCTATATTGTCGCCCGGTTTATGGCTCTACCCTGGCTGCTTTAGATCGCACAATATGGCTCCATTCAGTCACTCCTCCCAGTCTCCTGCCCCCTCTGGTAACGGGGCGTAGAGACACCCCCGAGCCGAAAGGAGAGGAAATTACAGGTATATGCAGCTAAGAAGCTTAGTGTACCGTGACAAGCTAAGCATGGTTAATGAGACATATCAGTGCCCTGTGGCTGGAAGGATGGAACTTCTCATTAGGAGCCGAGCTGATGTCTTTCTGGACGTTGTGGAGAACAGGTTAAAGGGGCAGGCCCCTGAGAGTGACACCGGTCTCAAATGGGATCATTCGGGGCAGATGGAAATAAGGCACATGATTATTCGTAGACAATCTGTTTAATGAAATCTAATTTCTGAAAATTGCTTAAAGGTTGACACGGCTATTCTACCATGACAGGGAGAAGTTTTTTTTTTTAATCTCTCGTTGAGAGTAGTAAAAATATGTTGGATAAATATAACATATGCTAAAAAATGTTGGATAAATATAGCATATGTTTTTATACATTACATTTATTCAGGGATTTTATGAACCAGTGGTAAGCCCCACTGCTCGGGCCCCAGAATGACAGAAGGTGAGAGTGTACGTGATGTGTTGCTGACAGATCTGACAGGGCCACAGCTGCAGACCGACCCTAGGGTCTCCCAAAAGGTGTTTGCAGTCGGATGTAGACCCTCTCCATCATGCTGAAAAGGATGACCCCCCTGGCAATACCGTGGCCTCTATGGAAAAATGTGTGTTTTGCAGAAGACAAATGTGAGCCAAATTCACCATAGAGGACCCTTTTATCATAGCAATGTGAGTGAGATGAACAGCATCAGTTTAGTGTATCTACTGGGTGAATGAGTGAACATCACTTAAAAGGATAGTTCACCCAAAAATCATCATCAAATTTTTTTTTAGCATACTATTTAAAACAAGTAGTTATTATGGAAATAATATATTTCTACTGAAACATGTACACCAAAAATATTATTAAAACATAATGTTGTAAAAGTCGTACTTTAAAATAAAACTTTATTACAAAGTGCAATTTTTAAAACTTTAAGTATCATGAAACAGTCATCAAAGTGTACTATGACTACATTTAAGTGCCTTTTTATTTCATTAATATTATCTGTAGGTACAGTTTTTAAAAAAAAAAAAATACTATTACGTGCACAATACAATTAAGCCCACTTCTTTTTCACAAGCAACAGGTTTGAAACAAAATGAGGGTGAGTAAACGATGACAATATTTATTTTTGTGTGATCTATCACTTTAAGAAAATCTCACAAGGAATGCTTTGGGTTGCAGAGATGTAGAAATAAAACCATCTTGATGTTTTTCATGTCCCGTCGAGCCTTCCACCCCATGTCAGCCTAAAAATAGCTAGCTGTTCACTTGTGGCTTGTGATGGCCTGACTGATTGCGCTGTAGTGGTCTGTGATCTCAGCTGAGCAGAAAACCATATCGTTTCCGTGCGCCACGTGTTCCTTCCCGTGTTGTTTTACATACTGCTGTAAGTGATTCCAGGCGTTTGCGATGCACTGTGACGCAGATTACGAAATGCAAGTCAGGGTACAGTGCACGAGAAGCCTTCAGTTCACCCTCTAATTATATTAATTATATCTAATTATGTTTATTAATTATCTGTGAAATAGCTTCAGACGCTCAAATGGCACCACAGGCCGATTTGTTAAGTTCAGGACGTTTTGTTTGGAAGGTCCTAGAATGGCATGTTTCCCTGGTTAAATACACCGTTGGGGAAAGCGTAGGTCGTGCAGTCTAAGTGATGGCAGCTGCTGTGTTTAACATGGCAAATCTCAGCTTCCTAACCATTGGCTGGATGATGTGTTCATGCTCCCGTGTGATGACAGCACATAAACAAAAAAAGATGGCTGGGAAAAGGAAATGGGAGAACGGTAGAGTTATCAAATAAGTGTTAAATCGTTCATTTTTTACACTCACAGATGTGCTATTACTCTAATGTCCTGAGATTTTAGACTCATTAAATGATTAAGTTTTTCAAAACAGTCTAGAACAAATTGTGAAGCCTCAAGGATGTAGTGGTCCCAAAAAAAGAGGATTTAGACACACAAAAGCATGGTTTTCACTCAAAATGAAAATGATTTACTCACCCTCAGGTCCAAATCCGTATGGCTTTCTTTCTTCTGTGGAACACAAAAGAAGATATTTTGAAAAATGTTTTAACTGTTTTTGTCCATGAAAGCTAATGCCATCCAAAATAACACTTGACCCTCTGGTTGTCATTTTCTGGTCTAAAACCAATTAGATATTTTTCATAATATCTTCTTTTGTGCTCCACAGACAAAGACAGTCATACATGCTTGGAATGACATAAGCTGGTCAAATCATTTTTTGAGTGAAATGTCCACACTTAAAATGTTGATGCAAACAAATGCTGCACAAGCTTTTTTCTCAGAACTATCTAATTTTCAGAGCATTTTTACTATGGCTTACAATCAACAGGTTATTTTGGTAACACTTTACAATACGGTGACACTGATATGCGTTAATTCATGCTTAACAAATGCACAGATAATCATGAGTTAATGTATAACTTATGAAGAACTAAACCATTTATTAATGATTACAACAAATGAACATTATATGATTCATAGATTAAGTAATCAATAAATTGTTATTAGTTGAATGTGTCAAAGTATTAATTCCCTAATGACATATTATATTAACTGATTGTATAAATGCATATGTTAATCAATGGGTTCAAGCATGCATTTCAACTTCCAGTTGTCTGTTGTCAAATCATTAGCTAATGATTTGCATGGGTATCATTAAGGTGTGACTTTACTTGTTGAGGCACATGACTAACTAACTAATTCAAAATCTATAACCAAAGTGGCATATTACTTAACAATTAATTAATAGTTCTGTGCCTCAACAAGTAAAGTCATAACATAATGATACCTTTGCAAATCATTAGCTAATGATTAATTAAAGCAGACAACTGGAAGTTGAAAGGCATGGCTTTGACCCAATGTGGTAATTAATATATGAATTTACTTCATTAGTTAATAAAATAAGTTACTAGGTAATGAAAACATTATGACAAATTTAACTAATAATAATTTATTGATTATTTAATCTTTGAATCATGTGGAGTGTTCATTAGTTGCTGATGCAGTAATCATTAATAAATGGTTTAGTTCATCATGAGTTATACATTAACTCATGATTATCTGTGCATTAGTTAAACAGAGAAGAGGGACAGAGGAACTTATGTCTTATGTTATGGTAGTCGCTTTAGTATAAATGATACAGAACAATGTTAATGTTCAATGCAGAATACAAGCTTTCATACTGCCTACTAAAAAGTATATAAAACAGAATGTCATATGCAGTGATTTCAAACAGAAACAGCTGTCACACGATGTCCAATTATAATCTTCTGATTTAAGTTTGTGTAAAATTGTCTTGTGGTAGTCAATTGATATTGCTCTGCTCATTCATCATGCAGGTAATAGAAGGTCATATCAGATACAATACAGTATACCATTAGCATGTTTTACTTCAAAAACAGTGTCACTGTTATTCTAAAAATTCAATTCAAAATTCAAACTGTATCTATCACAATGATGCATATGAATGCCCAAAGAGTCTGTATTATTTTCTCATGATCTCAGTGTTTTTGTGTGATGGTAACTTAATGCCCTTGAGAGAAATTATATATCACTCACCATTTCTCTGGTCAGCCACAAAGAATGCAGACATGTCTAATGACAATAGTCCCATTCTTGAATGAAGGACACCAATTTGTATGTGGTCCATCACTGGCAAACCCAGAGCTATTTCAAAATAAAAAGAAACATAGTTGTCCATGACCCAGAAGTATATTTATTGCACTTAGTAATTTTTTATAACCTTCAGAACAATAAACTTTTAATTTAAGGTCTTTTTATGTTGAAATCACAAAAAAAAAAAAAACAAGTTGAGATCTTGAGAAACAAATTTTGTTGTTTTGAAATCACAGCTTGAGATCTCAAGAAAACAAATGTTGTTTTGTAGCGATCACAAGAAAATTAAGTTGGGTTCATGAAATTTACAATGTATATAATTCAGGTCAAGGTGCTGATTTTTAATAATTTCCAAACATTTCTGCAGCAATCCTTAAATAAAACCTGATTGCTGATTGACTGAAAAAAATCTGGAGGGCTATAGATTCCACAACATTTACAATGCAGAACACCTCATATGGCCACAGTTATTTTTCTCTAGATCAATGCCCTCTATTTACACTTAGCTTCAAAATCAAGCAAAACCTTGTTTATAACTCAATGTAAGTCTGTAGTTGGCTGACCCAAAAAGTGCTCCCTGCATCCTGTTGGTATAGACATGTACCTATTAACATTTCGGTCTAGACCCCTCAGTCCCTGCTCCATAGACTCAGAGGCACCATAAGTATCCACTTAAATTTATTGGACTCCTTTAAAACCACAAACTCAGTGTTGAGCTGCCGGTTGTCTGAGGCCCCTCTCTCAGCACCCGTGCAGTGAAAGTCCTGTCTAATAACAAGACAGACGTGGGCTGTGGCGACGTCAGCAGTCGCAGGCCAACATTTTGGATCCGACTGATTCCTTACAATGGACTCCTGTCACTGACCCCTCCACCTCGGGATTCGGAGGGAGTGTCTGGATATGAAGGCCAGGGTTGGTGCTGTTCATCCAGGCAGACAGCGGCCCCCGGGGATTACATAGAGGCCGACGGATAGACGAGCCGACTGCAGTGCCATGCCGCCGTCCACTTTTGAGGAAATGACCCCATGCTAAGTGCTGCCTGACAAAATAGAGAGGCCGGTGATAAAGTAATTGGCGAACTTAGAGACTAATCTCACTGTTGAGCATTTACAGGCTGATCTAGAGCTCTGATAAGTAGAACCTAGACTGCTTACCTGCTTATCTTAATGTTTCACAAGCAACTTAAAGACTCAAGATGAAGTTCCAACAAGTAGTGACTGGGAACTGTTGAATATTTTGACCAAGCTAGGGTTTGGGTGCAGTTTCCCAAAGTTTTAGACAGTAAATGTGTCATTAAAGGCATGTTTATCCAAATATTAAGATATTATTACGTAGTTCCAACCCCATATGTTTTATTTCTGTGCGTGTAAAATTAAGGTAAATATTTAAGACTAATCAATTTCTAAATGGCTTTTTATATGACAAGTAAACATCCAGACTTCTGGCAAAACTTGTTCCTGTTTGAGGAGTATACAATGTGTGTGTGTGTGTGTGTAAAATTATTAATGCAAATGGGGCTAGACGCAAGTATATCACTAGTTTAGTGCAAGATAAATGGATTTATATGATTTATAAAAATCTAAATTAAGGAATTTTTGGTTGTTCATCAAAGTTACCATATGATTCAGGGGAAAAAAATGTTAAAAATTGTTAAAAATAAAATACAGATTTAAAATAACATATTTATTACTATTATTGTTATTTTCTATGATTGTTATTTTCTTTATAAGTAGTATAATGTACACTTTTTTTTGACCTGGGTAACAATTGCTCAAAAATTTCTACTTTTGTGTTCCATGGTGGGGAAAAAAACAGCATATGGGTTTAAAATGTGAGTAAATGAGTGAACTATTGATTTTAATTTGTCAAAAGCTTAGGACAACACTAATCATGCCAAAATCCTGACAAAATTAACTCATGAAGACATGCAGACTGACATGGCTTGTACACAATGTTTATTGAATAAGACAGAGGTTTCAACATCATAATGACATACGGCCAGTCAGTGGTCATCCAGTAGTCATACTGAGTGAATGAGTCATTCTTTGTGGCTTTTTCATCCAGGATGTTTCACAACGGAACTAGTCTGTGGATTAGAGGTGTGTGAAAAAGTTCTTCCGAGAAAGTAAACCTCATTTTTATGCTGGCTAAGAAAACAAACGCAGAATCGGAAGGGAAAGCGAGAATTGTAAACATACCATTCTTGTCTTTTTCCGGAATTTTCTTAATTGCACATGAAAATGGAAAAGGGAGATCAAACTGATCTTTACATGTGTTCAGCAGAGATGATAGCTGAGCAGCGGCCTCACATATTTGATGCTTGTATTCTTTTGACGCTTGTATTCATCTTGTTAAAAAGAGGTAATAAAAACACCCTCGTATTTCTGCAGACCACATAATCAAAGCCTCACTGGCTGCTCTTTGAATGTGTCTTTATTTTTACACATTGACAGAACAAAGCTTTGCTGGAACCAGCAAGAGTGGCCCAAATATTCATTCAGTTTATGAGATTGAAAGAAAATAAGTTTTTAAAGACAAGACTTTCTAAAACCACATCAAAAGATGCCATTTTTTAAATATAAAATTAAAATACAGATTTCAATGAATACAATTGGACAAAAAACAGTAGCAGTACAGGTGCATCTCAGAAAATTAGAATATGGTGAAAAAGTTCATTTTTTTCTTGTAACATTTCAAAAAGTGAAACTTTCATGTATTTTAGATTCATTGCATGTAAAGTAAAACACTTCAAAAGTTTTTTTGTTTTAATTTTGATGATTAGAGCTTACAGCTAATGAAAGTCAAAAATCAGTATCTCAAAATATTAGAATATTTCCTAAGATCAATCAAAAAAAGGATTTGCAAAACAGAAAAGTTCAAGTTCTTTAAAGTATGTTCATTTATGCACTCAATACTTGGTCGGGGCTCCTTTAGCACAAATTCCAGCATCAGTGAGGTGTGGCATGGAAGCGATCAGCCTGTGGCACTGCTGAGGCACTACTGAGCCTTCAGCTCGTCTGGATTGTTGGATCAACTGTTTCTCATCTTTCTCTTGAAAATATCCCATAGATTCCATATGGGGTTCAGGTCAGGCATGTTGGCTGGCCAATCAAGCACAGTAATATCATGGTCAGCAAAGCACTTGGAAGTGGTTTTGGCACTGTGGGCAGGTGCTAATGTCCTGCTGGAAAAGGAAATCAGCATCTCCATAAAGCTTGTTAGCAGATGGAAGCATAAAGTGCTCTAAAATCTCCTGGTAGACGGCTGCATTGACTTTGGACTTGATAAAACACAATGGACCAACACCAGCAGATGTCACGGCACCCCAAATCATCCCTGACTTCAGAAACTTCACACTGGACTTCAAGCAGCTTGGATTCTGTGCCTCTCCAGTCTTTGTCCAGACTCCAGACCTTGATTTCCAAATGAAAAGCAAATTTACTTTTTTCTGAAAAGAGGACTTTGGACCACTGAGCAACAGTCCAGTTCTTTTTCTCCTTAGCCCAGGTAAGATGCTTCTGACAATGTTTCTGGTTCAGAAGTGGCTTGGTAGCCCTTTTCCTGAAGACGTCTGAGCGTGGTGACTCTTGATGCACTGACTCCAGCTTCAGTTCACTCCTTGTGAAGCTCTCCCAAGTGTTTGAATCAGCTTTGCTTGACAGTATTCTCAAGCTTGCGGTCATCCCTGTTGCTTGTGCACATTTTCCTATCCAATTTCTTCCTTCCAGTCAACTTTGCATTTAATATGCTTTGATACAGCACTCCTTGAACAGCCACCCCTTTCAGTAATAACCCTCTGTGACTTACCCTCTTTGTGGAGGGTGTCAATGATCGTCTTCTGGACCATTGCCAAGTCAGCAGTGTTCCTCATTATTGTGGTTTCAAAGAACAAGAGATACCCAGAATTTATACTGTATGGATGGTCATTTATTGAAACTCAAATGTAAATATTGGAATATTTTGAGATACTGATTTTTGACTTTCATTAGCTGTAAGCTCTAATCATTAAAATTAAAACAAAAAAACTTTTGAAGTGTTTTACTTTACATGTAATGAATCTAAAATATATGAAAGTTTCACTTTTTGAAATAAGTTACAAGAAAAAATTAACTTTTTCACCATATTCTAATTTTCTGAGATGCATCTGTATATATTAAATATACTGCTACTGTTTTTTTGTCCAATAACCCAATTTAAATTTGAAATGTAACACATCCAGCTTGAGCGATGTAATTAAATTGCTATTTTAAAATTTTATTTATTTAAAGGGGTCATCGGATGCCCATTTTGCACAAGTTGATATGATTCTTTAGGGTCTTAATTAAAAGTTTATAACATAATTTGGTTAAAATTTCTCAATGGTAGTGTAAAAAACACCTGTTTTTACCCTGTCAAAATCAGCTCTGTTTTCAGCAAGCCGTTTTTTAGTACATGTTGCTTTAAATGCTAATGAGCTCTGCTGACCCCGCCCCTCTCTTCCATGGGGTGACAAGCAGTACTGTATACTTTAGCCGTGAAACTGGCGAACTAGTACATTATTAGGAAAGGCGATTTGCAAAGATTCATAAAAACCCTTAAACTCACTTCTTCTGTAGGTGAGGGTGGATCATGAATGATTCGCGCAAACATAGAAGCATTTAGGCAGATTGGGGATCGGCGCATTCACTTCAAAGCGAAAGTAACGTTAATCCTCTGCGTCTTCAGTGGCTGAGATGTTGGGAGTAAATGACGACTGCTATATTCATTATTAGATCCAACAACAAAACGCCTCAATCGCTTAATCTGAGACATTGTGTCTTCCCCTGCACCGTTGGACTGTTTACAGCTCACTCAGTTCAATCAGCTCACTCAGGGCAGGTCTAAGGTAAGACGGCCGTGTCAATCAGCTATCATGGGAGCGGCCTGTACAGAACTATGTCATTCTGACAGAAATCTCAGAACAGCCTGATTTGATAAAGGAGATTTTAAAACAGGGATTTAAAAAAAAAACACTGAGTGGATTTTTATAATTATAGGATGGATGTGTACACACACTTTCAACACACATTTATGTTCAAACAACTTGAAAAGTGAATTTTGCATCCGATGACCCCTTTAAGAGTTACACTGAAGGAAGGGCCTAAACATATACAGACACCAGAATATCACTGAGACAAGCAACCATCCAAAATAAAGTACATTTGAAGTTAAATAGTTTCAAATGTATTTACAGACAACACTTTTATTATGGTTATTATTTCATTAGTTCAGAGAGACCATTTTACCCCAAAATGAATTTAAAAAAAGTCTACATGATGTGGTTGCGGCATGATTTCCCGTTCAACCAAAAAGGGCCCTTATTTATCTCATCTAACAGACTTGGAGGAGAGAGAAAGCGAGTCCAGGGAAGTGAAGCAGACTGCATTGAATCGCTCCCGTTTGACACTAATAAGCAGATACATTCTCCAATAAATGCTGGTGACATTTAAGAGCAGTGCCAGCTGTTTGTGGAATCTGTGTGGAGAATGAAGGGAGGAATTAACCGGCTACAGGAGGATCCTGACTCCCTTATCCACACACATACATACACAAACCCACAAAACACTAAGATCCGGCCCTGAATAGCCTCCACTGGCTCAGGTTCCATAACTTCCTGCCCTGCTCTTCCATCTAACCAAGGGTAAAATATCACTTCATTTCTCTGCCCTTCCTTCCAGTAAAATTTGGGAAGGGAGAGCGGGAAAGAAAAAAGATTTTCAGGAATACATTTTGATTTCATTGACTCTTGTTTTGAATATCCACAAACATCTGCAGAGTTACAGAACCACAGGCCAGAGAAAGGTTAAAAAGGAGAACAAGAGCTTTCCCTTAAGTGAACAAAACTTCAGAACTGGAAGTAGAGAGAGACAAGAGAGAAGAATACGTGTTCAGTGTGTGTTTGTGGTCGCTGTGTTTCCTGGATGTTGTACTCAGGGGGCTTGTGGTTACTTCGTTCTGTGAGGGAGACAGTCTGACGGTGACCCTACATGTGGCACTTACAGCTTGAATTCTTCAGTTGAGCAACCCCAACCAAGCACTGGATGAATAAAAATTACTCTTGGTTTCATTGAATTTCTCCTTTTTATTTATAGAGTGCAACAGTCAGTTTTCTGAAATAAAAACCCCATTCATTTTCTCCATAGGTAAATTCTGAACGAAAAAACATTCTAGCACCTGCCTATTCCCATGAAGCACTGCGAATGATGTGATAGAATCAGTTTACCTATTCTCTCAAACTACTTAAATATTTTGCAATAAATGTACACATTTTATACCATGCATTTCTATAATACCAGTTTCCTCGTAATGTATGTCAATATGAATTTTTCAACATTTCCGATCAGTTATAAAAATTAACAACACACCTATCATCAACAAGCTCACAGCATAATGTGAGGTCTCATTTATGTTTGTAGTGCAACCACTGTGGGACAAGTTTGGCATCAAAGTATTTAGATTTAGAGGTTTGCTCAAATTACTGTCCATATAGTGAGAGTGGTGATTGCTAACACCAAAATAGTTGCTAACAAATTGTGCACAGCACGAGATTCGTTGACCTTGCTCATCCGGGTCACAAAAGTGCTTGTTTGTCCTTCAAGTGCTTTGAAGCATGCTTTCGCATCTGGTTCTGAAATATGCATCTCATGCTGACTGTCTCCCTTTGGTTTGGCACTGGGGGCATGTGGGTAAGACTCTTGGCGCTTGGAGACGTCTATTTCAAATAAGCAGTCGATGTGTCAGAACTGGCAGATGAAGACAGCTGGAGGAGGAAGGGGAGAGGATGTGGGGGAAGAACAGATCTCCATTATATCACAGATAACTGGCTATGTCATTTATATATTCTCCTTAAAATAGGATAGCAACTAAGGACACAAAGATAAAGAGGAAGGACGTATAGCAGTACTGAATGCTGCTGCTTAAACGTCTAAAAAAGTTTGAGAACCATCCATTTTCCAAACTGCTTGTCTTATAAAGGGTCACCAGTATTCTGGTGCCTATCGCAGCATCTTGGGCAGAGAAACACCTTGGACGGATGACCTACGGCAATTTAATATGGCCAGTTCACCTATGCTGCTTGTCTTTGGATCTGGTAACCAGAGCATACAGAAGAAACCCAAAGCAGCACAGGGAGAACATGCAGAAAGGTCTCTTGGCTCAGTCAGGACTTGAAGTAGTAAAAATATGAAAATAACTGACCAAGATTTTTCAAACCTAAAATGACAAATAAAAAAACCCTACCCTGTGGACTTTACGGACCTGTGACTGCCAAGTCCGCAGACAATTTGGTATGTGCGTCCATGGAATTACATACTTCATCGAACACTACAATAGTTCAGAACAGCTTCACTGAGACTCCATTTAGTCAGCGTATATGTGAATCAGTGCTCAGTACATTTGGATGATTCTGATTCTATAATCTAGATTTGATAGTGGTTCGGCTTTAGGTCTACAGAAACTCTCAAATTGTAGCTCTGTGCTATTACTGCAGATAGTATTCACAGTAACTTCTGAACCCTGTATTTCTCCTAATTAAAGGCGACCTTAGTCTGTGTGTAAAATGCCCCTGAGACCCTTGTTAAGGAAAAACGAGGGAAAATTCTGGGGTTGGTTATCTGAATATGAGTGCCATTGACGTAGTCTGAGCAAAATTGCATGCAACTGAATAATTTCTCCATGATCTGTTTTCAAACAATTACAGACCTCAGATACCACAGAGAATTTTAAATGTACATGTTAGATGAAATTCTGATGTCGAGAATAAGTAATCACCCCTTAAACCGCACTTTAAATGCAACTTTGGCGCGTTTTATAAACTGTGGTTTGTCTTCGATAGTTCGCAGGGCTGTGAAATGCAGTGTGAATGCGACACTTAAGGTGATTTATGTTCCATTTCTTCTTTGTCCTGGCGACTGCGTTTCCACACAGTTAAGTGTCTCCCAGTAACCGCAAAGTAAACTGGCTTTGTTTGACTATTCTTTTGTATTGTTTTTTAACTACAGTGTACCCACAAACCTCTTTGTTTTGTCTTGTCTTTCTGTTTGTGTACAGACACTATAATGAACATTCTCAGCTTGGTGAATCATTCATGAAACCTTTTACTCTATGTTGAGAAAGTACTGCAGATAAACTCGCTCATGACCACAGGACGTTTTCAGGGCATGTCAATGAACTTCTAATGAAAAAAACCACATTGTATTTTGTATTTCTGTAATCATTTCCGTAATCAGGATGAGGGGTAAATGTTATTTGCGGTGTTTTGATTTTCTCCGGCCTGGAGACGGGAGGATTGAGGCTACGGATGGATCATCATTGCTTCCCAGTGGAACTCCCAGACCCGGCCAGACCCTAATGAAAACCTTCCCTCTCCGTTTAACAGCTCATAGATAAAAAAGCGGAACTCGAGAAGAATAAAGACAGTGCCAAACTCCCTAACTTACCCTCTCAGATTTGCTCTTCCACCCCATGGAACAGGGTTCTTGTCCATCATTTGAGCATTGCCATCAAGAGAAAAGCTGCAACAATATTGCACTTTTTCAAAAACTTGTGCA
Organism: Tor tambroides; assembly: GCA_021397915.2. Lineage (NCBI taxonomy): Eukaryota > Metazoa > Chordata > Actinopteri > Cypriniformes > Cyprinidae > Tor > Tor tambroides. Next base: position 19,090 of record JAFVLL020015652.1, on the reverse strand, counting down.
TAGTGTTGTATCAAAACACACTAATTCTTTACTATCACTATAAGTAAATCCAAGGCGGGTAGCATCCACATCTGTTTGAATCAATCAGGGGTGGGCCGCAGTTCTTGGCCAATGTGGCAGCACAGACAGGTGATAATGAGGAAGCTGTTTGCTTTACAGTAGGGCCGATGTTGGCCTCATGCAGTGGGGCACAAGGACAGCATAGGCCTCGCCGAGGACTATCAATGGGGCAACAAGGGAGTGATTAAGTTTTTAGGGAGCCGGCGGGCAGATATGGGGGTTAGAGGCTAAAGAGAGGGGATTTATTTGGGCTGTAAATTACAGTCAGACGGCTTCCGCTTTCTCCTCTGGAGCTCCCTCCTAGCTTCCTTTCCCCTCACTCTCCCAAGCTTCTCCACAAAGTCCTCATAGTTCCTGAACCTCTCCCTGAGTTTTAGGGGGCAGTAGCGACTGAACCCTCCTGGCTCAAAGACGTCTTTGTGCACAAGAATCTAAATGAAAGAAAGCGGAGGAAAGATGAATAAAAGAAAGAAAGTCAATCATTTGAATTGGCAGATTATTGTGACCTTCCTGAATGTCATTAACACTTCTTTCAGACAATCAGGCTTTGTTAGGGGTTGACACATCTCGTAACTCGCCACTAGGGAACTTGTGTTAGCAGAGGAGATGATATGGAATACACTTTATGCACAGTTTCTTTCGGTAAAAAAACTTTTGGGAAACCCCCCTCCTCCTACATGAACGTAAGCTTTATATTCATTAGTTGGACAATATTCCAGTAGCCTTAGTATGTGTAAAACTACACAAGCTGACTTTAACTGCATTCAGACATTTATTTGGTCCAATAAATCAGAATATTCCATGCTCCCTTGGCTGAATCCTGAATAAACACACTATTTCACCTTCAACAAAAAAGCTCTGTTGCATATTGCAAAAGCTCCACTTTTGACTGGTATGAATGGCGATAATTGTGGATAAATCCAAAAGCTCTTTCTTAAACTATCCTGTCTCTCATACGTGGCGTTGGAAAGTCTGATTTATTTTACTGAATTGGTTAATTCAGGTATTTACAGTATATACTGTAAATGAACACTGATTCATAATGTGCACCATTTTAGGTCTTACTTTAATGCAAAATGAATATTTAGTTAAATTCAGATGTTTATAATTGTGATTAATTATAATTCTAAATATAATTCTGCAGCTATATCCAGTCCTTGAATCTATAGATATAAGAGCACTGGGATGCTTTACTGTGTTAATGGCATTCCAGACCAAAGTATGTGAGCAGTGCAGAGTGGAAGGACAGCAAATTGAGTAATTTTGGCTGCAGGCAGGAACAGTTTTTTTTTTTTTAAAAATATACAAAAAACCAAGGTAATTTCTGGAACACTATTATACATTCTTTATTACTTAGATCTTGTTTACGGAACTGTTGTATAAAAACAATTTCACACTAGCAATTGTGCTGTATTACTGAATATCAGCACATGTTTGCTTAAAAGAGTAGTTCATCCAAAAATTACAATTCTTTCATCATTTATTCACCCTCATTTATTATTTTCTTACTTCTGTGAAACACAAGGGAAAACATTATTTTCAAAAAAGTCTCAGTTTTTTCCCAATGAAAGACTGAAGTTTATACAGGTTTGGAACGAGTCATGAAAGTAAATGATGAAAGTTTCTGACATGGTAGTTGAACTATTTTCTTATTTGTCTTAATGCAAATTTAACTCCTGCACAACCCTCAAACCTCCACAAAATCTCAAAGAATCTCTTAAACACACAGGAAACTCTTCATGGTTATTTTTGGTCCTAAACGTTTGGGGAAGAGTGTGATGTGGGCAGAACGGTGAAAGGGAGGGTGCTACACAACAAGTGTTTTGTGGCTTTTGCACACGACGAGAGGGAGCTTTATGTTCAGAGTGAATGGTAGGTTGGATGAGGCAGGAACAGGGGCATGCCCATGGTTATACCACATCTACTCACACCAGGCATTTCTCCCTCCTTCAGCTGAGTGACTGGATACAAGGCTCAACTGAGGCCATCTCACTTCAGTGCCAGGTTTTGTGGGCAAAGGTATATTTAATGTAGACCCACTACTGAAAAGGCCCTTAACAAGGAAGGTCTGAGAGCATGTTTAGAGGCCCTGAATGCAGCTCTAGTACAGCATAGAAACTGCCATCTAAGAGACCCAACTGTGTGGTTTGGTGTAGAAGAGTGGTGTCAACAAACATTTCAGCTATTTTTTCTTGGCCCACCAAAAGACTTAGAGACTCCTAGCCTGAATGGCTTATTTAAAAAAAAAAAAAATAGTGCAACAAAATGTGCAACAAAACATCTCAAATACGATTTTTGTGCCCATATAGCACCGGTCCACTGGTAGCATGTTAAGACAACATTCATGTTCTATTATTGTTGGCTCTTGAATGAAATACAGCACCCTCTCCACTCTATAAAACATGGGTGGGACTTTAACAGTTTTCAACTCTATTCACAATAAATGTGCTATTTTGGTCTCTGAGTGAACCACAATCTGTAGCTCAGTGTATTTGATGTCACATCTGGTTTCGTCCACAAAAACAACTTGAAGATGTGTCATGTAGTCACATAATTGGATTTTATTTTTACCCGAAATAATTGGGATTTTTCGCAATCCTTAAACACTTGTAAGTTGCATCACATCACTTTTGGCACAAAAACAGTTTTTCATCACACAGCTATTCAAACTGTCAAGAAAACAATTGATATCCAGAAGACGAGATATTCTTTTAAAAAACGATGTGCGTTCGTTCCTTAATACACAACAATCTATTCGCCTCTAAGAGCATAAGTACTCCCTGTAGCCTAATAACCCTTTTTCTGTGCATAAATGTCATCATCTAATTGTTTTACAAGCTAAGCTACATAGGAAATTGGCTTCAGCAAAGTTTAAAGCCCCCTTAATATCCTACTTTCAGTATGACATATATATACACTGGTTTTATAGAGGTAAATCTCAGATCTACTGTACATTCCTGAGCAGGATATAGGAATAGCTCACTGCAGCCATTAAGTCACCAGTATTTTCAGCAGCTAGGACTGTAAGATATGTGTACATGGTATGTGATGCTCTCCAGTAGTACAGCATGTTTTATCAAAGGGGGCATGTGTTCCTGTGATCTCTCCCCCCGGGCATTATCAGTGCTGTCCCGCCGCTTTGCAGCCCCCCTCTGTTGTGTCGTTTTATCAGGGCTGCTGGGGTGGATAGGAGTCTGTGTGGGACGCTTGGCTCCAAGTGCTAGGCCTGATCTCACTGAGCTATATCAACAGAGATAGTCCTGCAGAGGAGTGGCCGAGAAGATTTTAGAGTGTGTGAGACAAAGACACCTCTCTTATGGGAAGCAAACACTGAAATAGATTATTGGTTAGCATTTGGTGTTGTTTCCTATTTCACATCATTAGAGATAAGATGAGACTTGTATAAAAGTGTGTACTGCAATGTAGAAAGAAAGCAATGAATATGTAACCATACAAAGACAAAATTATTAACAATTAGAAGTTTGACATTAGTATTCTTCAGTGTGACATGCTATCATCAAAAACTATTTTATTATAATTTTTGCATTGTTTTTATTATTAGGAACCTCATATTAATTGAGATGGAATTATATTTTACACTAAATATATTTTGTGTATTTAAAAATTAATAAAAAAAAGGTCCCACTTTATATTAGGTGGCCTTAACTACTATGTACTTACATTTAAATTAATCATTTGATACAATGCACTTATTGTGTACATACATGTTTTTACATTGTACTTGTATTTTTAAAAATACCTATATGTAATTACATCTGTAATTAATTTCTGTAATTACATTTATAATTACACTGTTGACTCATCCCTTACACCTTAACCCACCCTTAAACCTACCCATACCACCAAACCTGTCCCTAACCTTACCCGTATCCCACCTCAATAGCAGCAGAAGTGTTTTGCAATACAATATGAACACAATAAGTACATTGTACTTATTTTTTGATGTAAGTACATAGTAGTTAAGGCCATCTAATATAAAGTGTAACCAAAAAAAGCAAAATGTTTTGCTGGAAGCAACTATTAAATAATATTTTCTCTTTTTTTCTTTCTTTTTTCATAATTTGACAAAAATACAGCTTAATTCGAAATGACATACTGTACAATAAAAAAACTTAGAGGCCTTAAAATTCACTCAAAGATGTACCAGATTTCAAGAGGGAAAGCTATGGTCAGCCATTCTCAACTTTTTTTTTTTAGCTCGAGGTGCCAGAGAGTGAAATCTGCTTACATACTTTGAGGTCTGATGTAATCTATATTCTCCTTTTAATGGGTGACACAGGCTGAGCAGTGGGAGAATCAGGGTCAGCATGAAACTGGCCAGATGGGTGGGAGAGCTAAACCTTATCGCCGTGGCCTCCCCAACAAGATAAGCTGCAGTATGTCCACTCACCTTCTTCCCTGTGGCAGAACCTCAGGGGGGCAGATAAGGGGGTCTTTGATGCATGAAAGGGGGAGAGGACATAGCAAGGCAGAAATACCGAGAAAGGATAAGAAAAAGGAGACTTCTAATCTTTTAATTAAGTTTGCTGAATTGTCTGTCGGTGTCAGAGTAAATGTCAATGTAAACTTCTCACTGAACTACGTATACACAGTCAGATGATTAACATAATACAGGCAACTTTGATTTTACAGATTATGTGTTCTTAATTAGCCCTTAACAGCATCATGTCACATTTGCGACTTATCTGCAAGAATTGGAAGCATCAAGTAAGATCAAGAATTTATATATGTACATATATATACCCAATTAAAAAATTAAGTATGACAACTAACAATTACCCACAGCGCTAAGAACTGAACCTGAATTCCAGCACAGGAATGAAAGACTAGGGTCACAGACTGTGCGTAGGCAAGGAGGTGTGGGGAGTACATTTTTTACAGCAGCGCCACACCAGAGTGTCGGAGGCAACCGGCAGCCTGTCTGTCTCCATCTCTCCAGCTTAATTAGAAACACAACTGTGATATGGGCCGCTGCTGAACAAAGACACAGTCAAAGCCCTGTTGATGATTCAAAGTACACCACAGCCGCCCTGTTACAGTGCATAAAGTGCTATCTCAAGGCCTGGAAGACAACCTTCACACTGTCCTAAAATCAGCTATCTATGACCTGCCCTACAAGGTACCGAGCAGAGATAGGCCTTTGTTTTTATCTGCCAATGTCATTTCTATGGCAAAGGAGAATCGGATTAAGGCTTTTGGGATAGTGTTATCCATAGCAGTGGGATAGGATGTTAGATAAACAGGAGACGAGGAGGATAAAACAACACTGGGGAGGCGGTGTGGTTTAATGAGAGTCTTACAAAAGGAGCCCTTATATCCTTCACTGGGTTTTGCCGTGGTCAATCAGGCAGACCCCTAAAGATAAAAGCCTCATGTTCCCATGACCTGAACTGTATCTAAAACCCCGGTCTCAGTTTACTGACTGTGGCTAGAAGAAATTACATAGACAAGTAGTATAACTCCTCATATGACAAAATAATGTCATAGTGTGATAAAATATACCTGTCGAGGAAGATGCTAGTGGTCAGAGATTGCTCTTTCATCGCTCATGTATTTTGATGGCATTTTCAGTTTAAAGTATAAACTTTCTCGGATGTTTCTTCAAAAATCTGAGAAATAAAATAGACATAGGACAATAGCTGACATAAGAATACACTGCAAAAAATGATTTTCTTAGTATTTTTGTCTTGTTTTCTAATTTAGATAATTAAAAATCTTGAATCAGGATGCATTTATTTGACAAGTAAAATGACTTAATATTACGTGTCTTGCTTTCTGAAAAACAAATATCACAGTTTTGTTAGTTTTTGCTTAAAACAAGCAAAAATATCTGCCAATGGGGAAAGAAAAATAATCTTAATTCAAAGGCTAAACAAGATTATTTTTTGCAGTGTATAAAATGCTCCCGGAAGAACGAGAAATGTTGATATTGAGATGTCTGACATTTGAATGCAGATTTTGACGTCTGTGCAAATTTGAGTACAGTTTGAGACTATATATTGAAAGGAGATTTCTGGTTTTCATTATCATCAGAAAAGTAAGCAAGTCTTCAATTCTTGGAGACACAACTCTTGACTGTTGGTGTAGATGACACATTAAAATAGCAAAGTGATTTGAAGAACTAAAAACAAAGTACAGTAAATCCATACAGTGGCTATGTTTACACTGTCAGTGTTTGGGACTGATAACCACATTTACTTATAGCTGTAAGTCCCAAAATGTCCAGCTCACGCAGCAGCTTAAGATAAAGGTTTGCATACTGTTGTATGAATTTTCAACTGAAGTCAAGCCTATGTTCTGTTTGTGACTATCACCTGTAATGTTAGCGACTTGTAAAAAAACAAATATGGCGATGTCCAAAATATCTTGTAACAGTCTCATAACATTTGCCACAAAAAGTAAAAAAAAAACGCAACCATATTGATGACTCAAACACAGGACTAACAACTATAGTTTGCTGCTGCGTGAACATGGCCAGTAACTCCATTGATTGGTGGAAGGTTGTTGATTGGAAGTTGCTATAGACAAACACTTTGTTGTTAAGTAAATCATCCAAGGAATTTAGTCAATCAACATTAAAGATCTTCCTGTTTTTAGACATGAATTATGGGTAATGTGTTTATTGTTTTAGTAGTATTGCTCTTGTACAGTCAGAGAAGTGTTGTAAACATTTAATGATGTCCATAGTGCAAAGGAAGCATTTAAGCTAAACCTTTTTTTTTTTTTTTACAATTAAAGAGGTGCAAAACAGAAGCATTAAAAAAACCCACCATGGTCTCATCAGTGAAAACTTGAAAGTTTATGGTTCCAGTGTGTTACAAAATACAACATTCTAATGTAGACCTAGTCTGGTCCTTTCATGATCTAGGTGTCATAGAAAAACGAATTCATAACTTTTTCTATTATACTTGAATTATTATACTATAAACATTTCCGAAAAAACATCTGCTTCTGCAGTGACTCGGTTTCCTTTCATCATTGTTCAACATGAAATGATTCCCAGCCTGTAAAGACTGGCAGAAGATGAGCTTTACGTCAGTCACAGAGATAGGTTGAAGAGCCAGGACATGTGTTAAGTACTAAGCATTTGTTGTATTTCCTGTTTGGCTACATCCTGACTCGGACCAGATGATCCTACGCTGTTCCACTTTAATGTCTGATCTCCTGTCCTCACTGGTCTGCGCATTACAATCCTCTCTCTCAACCCTTGACCAACCTTTTGCCCCTGTTGCCCCTCCTAAAACCCCTTCAACCCTCACCCAACCAAACAGGAAAAATAAACTTGACCCTCCAGATAGCTAGCAGTTCCTGTGGAGAAGTGACCCCCCAAATACACTGTCTCGCCCCTCTCAAGCCTGAGTCCGCGTCTCTTGGTTGATGCATTCTTCATCCCCCTGATCAAGACTGAATGTTTACCCAGGTGGAGGGGTCAGATCTCCGCTGGGCTTCAGGGAGTGGATGCCCGGTCAGTCTCTCACTTTCTCATTCATCTATCTTTCTGTCTATCTATGTCCCTCCTGGGCTGATGAATCCTAAGAGATGCTCTCCTGTGACCTCGCTCTTATCTAGTGAAAGGGTCATATCAGAGAGGCCATTTGTTTGCAGATATCAAAGCTCCAGCATGTCTCTGTCCTCATCTGTGCTGATCCTTTAAATTTAAGAGGATTTGAAGCTAATGTTCTCAAGACTTCTATAATTTACATTTATAAAAATAACTTAGTTTGTTATATATACTAAAGGAGCTATACCTGGTCTGATATATACTTTTTTTTAAGTGAGCAATTATTTAATTTACAGTAAAAATCAGTAAAATAGATTTCCAGTAGTCTGTATGAAACATGAAATTTGATATTTTACTTAAAGGGGACCTATTATGCAAAAATCACTTTTATAAGCTGTTTGAACACAGTTGTGTGGCCGCAGTGTGTGAAAACAACCAGCCTATAATGTTAAAAATCCACCTACTCATTTTTTTAATAAAACCAATAAATCATAAACAGTCTCTCCAAATGAGCTCTTTCAGATTCTCCCTCTGTTCATGTCACAGAGGGGAAAAAGTCCCACCCATTTGTGACGCTGTCTACCCTATTAGCATAAACACAGCCCTGAGTGAGAAGCTGCGGTCTGCCATTACTGGAGATATATACAATATCAGCGCCAAAGAGACTTTACAAGTGTTGTGTTTTGGCATGTACTAATGAACACAGGAGTCGCCATAATCTCCCCTCATCTGAGCCGAGGACACTGTGGTTAAATTTCATTTTCGAAGGAAATATCCCGGAAAAAATCGGTAACGTCCCCTATATGTTTAGGAATTAATACCAACGCTTCGTGCGCGAACGTCAGCTCCAGACAAAGTAAGTATCACGCGTTTGTTTTCCAAATTGCCCTTCTGAAAGAGCTTCTTGGCACTCTGTAAGGCTAATTGCTAAAGCTATCATTGTCTCTATGTGTTTTCACTGATGCTGCCTTCAAGTGCTACCAGAATGATCGTGAATAGGAATGTGGTAGTTAAAAGTTGCATATCTATTTTAATCACTGCACTGGATTAAAGGAAGGTTGAAAGTTCATGTGCAAAAAGGAAACTGAGGTGAGAACATATAAGAAAAGATGCCTGAACCAGAAGAAGATATGGAGAGCGAGAGAAAGATAGAGACAAGGAGAGAGAGCGTGACCTGAGAGAGGTGAGAGGTTGGGGTGATGGTGCTCTTACGAAGCTCATCAATCCAGCGTATGTGAGTCCATGTGTGCATCACTGCCTGGCATGCTGGGAAACCGAGGTCTTCCCACACTCCCCCAAGAAAACCAATGTTGGACAGGACAAGTCAGTGCAATCAAAGTCTATAGACTGTGACTGTGAGGACAAATACAACGGCACTCCCATTCCAGATTATTAACTCATCAATCTGAGCTCTCAGCATGAGGCCCGATGTGTCCACAGCTGGTTAAAAGAGAAATATCACCAGCAACTTTGAAATGTCAGTCTATGATATGCATGTTCTAATCTTTTTTTAGGTTAAGTTTCAACCTCGCACACTCAACAAGAGCACCCCAAAATGCACCCACACCCCTGCTGAGAGCTCTTAATATAAGAAAACATGGCTGACATTGAATTTCTATGAACTGTCCCATAAAACCTCTTTGAAGTTGATACTATCAGGACTGAGAAAGATCTTATGTGATATCATCACAAAAAATCTGTATTTATGTGCCAAACTATCACAGATCCATTGATACATGTGTTGTTCCAACCATTTCCAAGCAGTTGATATATTTAGCATGAGTGTGGAGGAGTTCAAGATACAACCACAGTTTTACAATTAGGGAGGACGAGGTAAGATAATGATGAACGTTCTCCATAATAACCAACGTAATAACACCCAAACATAAATAAGGGCACTCCTTGAAATGAATTACAAGAAAATACATGCACTGAGATCCCACAGACAACATAATGACACTGAACGTGTGTTTTGTATTGGAAGCACGAGGTGTGTGTGTGTGTGTGTGTGTGTGTGTGTGTGTTTAGCGCAACTTTTTCCCGAGCCCGCAGTTCCGGCAGAAGGAACGAGAAAGAAAAACAGCCCTGTGTCTTGTTGCCGGACTGGAGCAGTGCACAGAACACATGGTCCCAATTTCACGGCTGTGGATGGAGAAGTGCGGGCGGATGCGGGGGCAGGAACAAGCATGCAATCTGCAGGCATTAATACCTCGGTAATAGTCACATTCGCTTAAAACCAGGAAACTTTTTTTTTTCTCCCCTCAACACGCATACATTCTCTCTCTCTCTCTCTCTCTCTCTCTCTCTCTCTCTGAGAGTGGCTGGGGTGCAGCAGATTGCGCTAAACAAATAGAACGCTGAGAGACGGGCCCATGTCCTGTTTCCTGTGCGTACCTCCAGTCTTAATGAGTGCCGTTACAGTAAACCGGACATGTGCTTAGGACTCGCACGCGTCTGGCCTAGCAGGCCAGAACAGGAAACGGCGGAGGGGCTCGTCAGCCTCCCTGTTTTCCCAACTGCAAAGGCTGTTCTGGGGAAGTTGACAGACAACTTGAATTTCCAAACTGTGGTCTCCGAGACCAGTGTGTAATTACCGGACAGGAAACTTCTTTTACCCATTTTTTTTTTTTTGGTGTGTGTGTTCTGGTGTAACCGCAGTGCCCAGCCTTGCCTGCGTTGTGTGCGTAAAACTGGATTTAAAGGAGGTCAAATGACAGGATATGATAAGGGCTTTAGTGCCTGTGAGGGTTTTAATAAAATCCAAGCCAGATCTTTGAACTGTGTCACAATTAGCATCTATCAATGATTCTCAAATGGCCCCCGGGTCCCTCTATGGCTTCTGTGTAGTATTATAAAAAGCATGTGGGTACGTCATGACTTCTAGGTAGAAAACACTTCAGTTGTACTAGGATTAACAATACAGGATGTTCTGGCCGTTTCCACACAGAGATAACCTACAGAACATGCCTTACAAACATTAACCATGGTTTTATTATATTAAAAGTGTAGAGACCATGTTTTTTTTTTGGTGTATTGATTACCATTTGAACAACCACAGTTTTACTACAAATACCATGGTTTAACTACCATGAATTTTTTGGTCTTATTTGTAGTAAAACCATGGTTAATATGTCAATTTGCTAACATGAATGGAACATGTATGTTTGCTAAAATTAATGTTACTCATTTGCTAATTCTATGTACACAATTCTATGTTCTATGTATTCTATGTACACAAACGTAGCCTACATGCTCTTAGCATACATCATTTTATAGGAATTCTTCACTCAAATTCTGTCATTATTTACTCACTATGTTTCTTTTTTCACATTAATTTTGCCTGTCTGGTACAAATATGTGGTCTTATTTCTTGAATGCAGCGCATAATTATAGTTATATATCTGGAAGGAAGTGAAATGTTATGCTATGCCCTATGCACACTATGGATGGGGTATGTTGTAACATGACCATGACAGCTTAAATTCTCTCTCTAACTATTAGATTAATAATAATAATAATAATAAATAAATAAATAAATAAATGAACTAAAATATTTTGTCAATAAAAATGAGTCTGTTTCCCTCGGCCTGTTTCTCAAGCTACTGCTACTGCAAACAAACAAACAAACAAATAAATAAATAAATAATATGTTTTAAATTAATTTATTGCGTGGAATAGTATTACAGTTACACTGTGACAGACATTATATTTGATTTGAGAGTGAATTTTGTTCCTCACGCAAAGCTGTCATATGACATCAGAAGACTTGGAACTTTAGCATGTCATATGAACTACATTTCTTGTTTTATTCCTTTATGGAGCTCGACAGCCCGTGGTTGCTATACACTGTCAAAGAATGGTAAAGTCCAGGTTTGGAACTACATCAAGCTGAGTAAATAATGACAGAATTTTTAGTTTTGAGTGAACTCTAAAACCTAAGAGACCTATCTTATAAAGTGTATATCACACTGAAATTTGAGTTCAGCAAGCCCTCACTGCTCATTTTGGTATGTGAATTCTGGATTTCCATCTGGATTTTAATAGTTACATAAAGCCAACAGTTAGCCAGAGCTGTAAAGCAAGGCGCTGCTAGTTTAGCGTAGCATAAGCGAGGAGCCTCAGGTTTCAAAGAGGTTAGATAAGCTTGTCGAATGAGGTGCACGAGAGGTTTGTTTGATCCTCAAACATCGCCACAAATATCAAAGCTACTGCCCACCCCTGCAATTTGGAGCCAGAAGGCAAGACCACATGCAGTTTCATATACAGCCATGAGATCCTGTTATTATTCTCAGGTCAAGGCTTTGTACCTGCATCTCTGTGTCGTGGAAGTTATTAATTACAGGGGCCAAGGTCAAGATACAAATGTGAATAAGTCCATAGTGTGCCCATTTAAAGGTTATATTGTTTTATATAACAAACAACATGTGACCTGTGGAATTTAGGGAAAGTGCACATAACAACCTATTCACATTACAGAATGTTTTCTTATAAGCGCTAATTGCATTAGCATGAACCGAAAAGGCATGGTTCATGGTTCATCTGCTTATTTTATTTTCCTCAGGTGCAGAGAGCTCAGATCACATGATTTGGACCCCTGTTTGGCAGGGTGATGGGTGAGGGCCAGCTTTCACATACGGAGCCCAGTGAGGAGACCCAGCATGGGGGTAATTAAAACAAACTGCCAATGCTTTCTTAGCCTGAGCCAAACAAACGGCGTCGACTCTGGTGCTCCCGGGCACATTGTCGGCGGTGGGCGCTACAGCGAGAGGTGACAGTTGGGCTAGTGACCGTGAGGACATGGCAGACTGTCGGATCCACATGAGACAGCACACAGTATGTTTGCTTAAATGCTCAGACAGAAGCTGTGTCCTCACCTTAAGATGTGTTTGCTCAGCCCTTTGGTTTAACATTAATCTTTTTTCTCACACTCTGCAAGAAATCCCTGGCTTTTCCTTCGGTGTTGAAGGGGGAAGGTTGAAATCTTCCAGTCTTCCTGAACCTCTTCACCACATAGGTTCAGCTGGCCGGCTGGCCAAGCGACAACATGGCTGGCATGTAGCCAACTGTCCGGGCCAGTTTTGTCTAGAATAAACTACATGACTTTTAAAATCTGAATAGATTTTAAAACGCCTTGCAAATAGAGATAATAGAGAGGCTTTGTAAAAAGAGAGAAAAACTGCGGGGGCTTCTGAGGCAGCATAATGATCTAATGAGTTACTACAAAATAAAGAGAATTCTGGTGATGGTGATAAGGGAATATTTATTACTATAATACTAATTTCAAAAGTAAAAGTCAAAAGTTGTTCAAAAACATACATTTATTACACAAACCAGCTGACCACCAACCGAGGATAGTGGATATCCCACAGAAGATAGTGGGATCTCATGGAAAGCAATGAAAACATCTATGCTGCCTTCAAAAACCAAATCAATGTATCACAGAAGACAATCAAAGGATGTGGACATATCCTGTTGTTTTTTATTTTGTTTTGTTTATTTATTTATTTATTGGCTTTTAAATGCAGCCATTATAGGAAGCAATAAAAAAAGGGAAAATCTGCAGATGGTTCTGAATTTGGAAACTAGTCTTGACTTCCAGATTGCAAATCATGACAAAACCTTGGCAAAATTGTAGCGTCAATAATCTAAAAGTTTCATTTCTTTTCAAAACTTTTTCAGTAGAAAGACAATAGCTTAGCTGTTTTCAGTGTTGACAAGTTTTGCTCATAACTCATATTGCTCATAAGCTAAAAAGTGATTCAAAATGATTTTAAAGGTAAGTCCCTATGTCCACTGCCCTTCTAGAATGTCCATTCTCTTTACAATCAATTTAGTGAACTGACTGTTCAGACAAATCAAAATGAATTTGTTAAACAAAAATATTTCTCTTTATGTTCAAAGCTCTCCTGAAATATCTTTTCTCTTCATTCATTTAAATGAATCGGTTCATTCGGATAAAAAAAAAACAAACCAAATATGATTCCCAATATCCACTACTCTCAAAGAACACACTCTCTCTTTTCACTGATTTACTGAATCAGATCATTCAAACGATTTAATGTGAATTCATTCAGATTAAAATTTATTTGTGTCCTTGTTCACAGTATTTATCCTACTTTTTAAATGATAACAATCTTTTCAGTTAAATTAGAGTGTTTTATTTATTTATTGTTAATTTCAATGTATTTTTTGTGAAATTATAATTTTTATATGTTGTAAATTATAAATGTAATGCTGTCACCCTGAGATCCCTGTAGCTTTTGTGCCAGATAAATAAATACCATATGTAAAAAATGTTGCACCTTCTAGACTAGAAAAACAAACACAGCTTCATCGTCTTTGGAGACCCTCCTCAGCCTGAAGCGAGACATGAACAGATAGTGGGAGGCTAACGGTCTCAATCCATCCACACTGTCCCTCATTGTTCAGACTCTGAGAGGCCATTAGGCTCCATAGAGGGCTGTCAGAGAGGCTCTTTCTCTGTGGATGGAGGGGTGCATTGGTGGAGGACAGCTCTGAGAAGGGCAGCAGTGTCCTGGGCAGCAGGCCTCAGCTTTGATGGGGCCAAGTCAGGCTTTGGCTGCATTCCTCACATGTCTCCCTGGTTTCCCTCTACCACATTACTACCTCCAGTCTAAACAAACAAGCTGCTCTCGAAGGCCCAAACCCTACTCTAAAATATAGGCCTTCCATTTTTAAAAGCGGGAACACATATTCTTTGTTTTCATGCCCACAACCAAAGTTGTTCCACATGTCCCTGTTTCTAAGCTCTTGTCACTTGCCACATTTTGTATGGAGATGTTCTCCTCAGATGATGCTGATGCAGAGAAAGACTCACTGTGTAAAGTCAGGGTGACCACAAAAGTCAAGGCCACAGAAATTCAATGTACATTAAAATGTTTACTAGAGTTGTTTTTTTCCTCCCACTTGGGTTATTATGCCAAGATGGTGTGGCAATTTTCATTTAAAACTGAAATGGTTTTATAGGCCATCTGGAAAAAACGAATGTATTCACAACTTTGAAAAACAAACTAATTTCTTATACTGTGAGTGCTATAATAGAAACAGTTTCTTTCGCCATCAGCCAAACAAAGACATCCACAATGACTTGAAACAAAAGAGGCAACACGAGAAGCAAGATAAATGTTACATAAATGTTCAAAAGAGTCTATGAATAGACACTAAGGCAAAAAACGACTTTCATACAATTAAAGAAAACGTATATTGCTCATGTCAGTTTTGTGTTTTGGAAACTATAACATTGGATATATTTCTTTATATATCATGAAACCAAAGCCTTAAGCAGTTTTGCACAAAGGGGCAATGAGGTTGGTTAAATACCCTCTGATTGCTTACTGCAGACTCTGAAAGGGAAGACAAGAAGTGGAGAAGCCAATGAACCATCCCTGTTTTTAGTGGAGACAATGACCTGAAACAAACCTTATGAGTGACATGATGAATAGTGTCATCATGACCAATAGTGTCAGTCTCCAAGGCAAAGGTTGTGAGAATAGCAAGAATGACATTGCCCTTTTGTGTGGGCTCAGAACATAGTCTTCCCACCATAGTCTAAACCTTGACCATCAGAAGGCAAGCTGCAAAACTGTTTTCAGATCAGCAGCAAAGGGAAACCTGTAATCTGAGTAAGTAAACCTCGTTAAAGTAATATCGCAAAACCAAGTTCGACTAACGTGGTCTTTACATTACAGTTAAATGAAGTAGACTTCATTAAAAGAATGTTTTCAAAAAGTGAATTCTAATTGACCAAAAAAACATAAAAGCTAACCTAAGCATTAATACAGGGTTCTGTCATGAAACTCTAGATAGTGCAGACAGATCGTTTCTAACTGAATCTGATATAATCACATCATTATTCACGGCATAGCTGATTAGTTTCTTTCGCATAAGCAGCCAATAATCTTGCTGTTCAACATTCAAATATATGGCCAGTGCTTGCTGTAGCAGTTGCAGTGCTCTTCAGAAAACCTCCACCTTCCCCAGCTCCACCTGTCCATATAAATTTTATATGTGCAGCTGCAGCATTTCTTATATGCTCATAGACCAAAGACCAAACACATTAACATTGCCATGTATATTACCATGCTAAATTTTTCGAGAGTTATCATGAGAGAACTTACATTGTAACAAAATTGCTCTTCTGCAAAATTAAAAAATAAATAAATAAAGTAAAGAATAAATTAATCAATTACCTAATTAATTAATTAAAAAAATATCAGTATACACAAGATTCATCAACAGGAACACTAACAATCATCACCTTCTTCAGAGGTGAATTCAAAAACTCAAAGCATATACCTCTGCTTGTGCATTTATAAATTTAAGAAAATATTAAAAGTCAAAGTCACAATATTTTAGGTTAACTAAGCATTAATAGGCGGATTTCTCTGAAAACAAGTAGCACCGCAGTGCTGAAATATGTTGTGTTTGTTAAAACATCCTAAACAGCCTGACCAACAGTGTGATTTTGGGGCAGGACTATATTTGTCTGACCAAATGGCACACAGGGAGAGTGTTCAAGAAACCTGTTTGGAAACAGTTCTGTTTACTTTTTTTTTTCATTTGGTGATGAAGAATTATGTTTTATTATACATTAAATTAAACCGCAAAACAAAACTGTCACTGCTACATAATTTATGTCTATATTTGACACAAAACATGATGACAGAGCTTTTTTCATTTTTTACTTTTTTATTCAGTATGAGTTATTATGCATCTGTCATTTTATTTCCGTCTTGCTTGATTCACACAAAGAGCAAATCTGCATGCAAAAGCTGGCATTTTAAGTTAAACAAATAAAGACATTTACATAAAGCTATGGTAATAAAATCTTGCTTTGTTTCTGCAGGTCTTCCGAGGCTTCTATTCCTTTTGTTTCTGTCCAACATTCTTACCGCCTCCTGTCGGTCAGCTTCCGCTCTTATAGCCTTAAGGAACATCTATATTGTCTTTCCGTCTCAATCATGCACACACAGTCCCTTTGTCTCTCTGTCCATCAGGTTCAATTCTGAAGAAAGTTGTACCGACATCTCTGTCTCTCTCAGAAACACACACACGCACACTGGTCCTGTCACACTCTAGTGATTTCAAGGAACTGGTTGCAATAAAACTGTCTTAGAGCTCACATATTAATCACTTATCCAATATGGAAAATCAACAAGCAGAGATTAATTACATTCATTAAGAATGCATATAACAGGAGTTTACTAAATGTTGCCCAGTTACCTAACTTTCTAATCTTGTCCTCAAAAATAATCATTCCCATTTTTATCAGTGTTTTGGAGAACAATAAGTACAAAAATAATATGATCAAATATTAAAGATAGATTAAAGGACATATATGTTGAACATACAGTCAAGTTCCAAAAGTCTGAGACTATATTAAAAAAGGAAGGTAGGATTCAAAATCAAAACGTCTAGATAAAGTTGCATTAATTGAAAATTGTGAAATGGAGAATAATACAATATATATATATATATATATATATATATATATATATATATATACATACACATATTTGAATTTATTATTTATTGAATATTAATTTGTCACAATAATCATTAAACACATATATAATTTAAAAAAAACCCCATTAATTTCAACATTAAGATTCTGCTGTCAGACAGATGTTCTTGCAGTACAAGATGATTATTCTCAAATCATGCTAGACAATGTGACTATGGATTTTACACAAACTTGTGACATTAATGGAACTTGAGTGCTGTTGTCATTAAAGCAAAGGACGACTCACCAAACAAAATGAAATATAAAAGTACAAACCATCCCGAAATGGTTTGGATTGAACGGTGGGAAGGAAGAGGCTCTCAACACCATCAGACCGTGACCCGCTCCTGTCCACCCACACCAGTGAGGAGCCCTAAACCCTCTACTGTCTCATCAACAGCTATATGACAGGCCTCATCCCACAGAACCACGATTCAGATTGACATCTCAATGAGGGGGCTGGTGCCAGTCTTTTACAAGCGCCATTTCACGGCTGTGCTCTTTGTCCTCCCCCCCCCCACTCCACCCCACCGGGTAGAGACCAGCCCTTTCTTTTTTTGGAGCAGAGAGAGCTGGGACGGGCAGATACGGGGAGGGCCTCTCGTCATGCCCCACTGCCCCTCAATCGGTGTCTGAGTCATTGCCCACAAAAACTGGCTTGCTCCATATACCTCGCTTTTGCATATGAATGAGCAGGCCATTGTTCAGCCTTAAATGCACATTAAACCTGTCTGGAAACAACCGAGAGGAGGCGCACACGTTTTTCCCCCACCTTAATAAACTAATTAATTGGACATATGAGATTTAGGAGAGGAAGAACATCTTGGAGCTGTTTATTCCAGTCCTTCCTTAACCATCGGCAAGTGTCCCACATAAAGGAAAGGATGTTTATAGTTCTGCCAAGAGTAGCACAGCGTCTTTGTACAGAGGCCAAACTGAGACCTCTAGCTTTTGTCTACGAAAGAGGGGTGAACAGACTCATCCCGCAGGGCAGACCGTTGCCGAGACACCTTCATCATGTCCTGCCCCGCAGGTCTGCCCTTTGCTCTGGCCTGGAAAGCAGACATTGGAGATGGGCCGAGCTCAGGCGAACCAGGTCAGCTGAGATCTGAGAGAGAGCAAAGTGCATGTCCAAATAAGAGTGATTAGAGATATCAACAGGCATTTCCATTGACTCACACCATTGACTTGCTCTGGTCAGCTTTCTTGTCAGCCTTGTTCGGCCGTGTTGAGTATTGTCCGTTCACACAGAATCTCAGAAAATATAATATGATTGATGCAAACATGTAAAGTTAAATCCAAGGGGTAGCTCACCCATTGTTCCAAACTCATATAGCTTTCTTTTTTCTGAGGAACATAAAAGAAGATATTTTAAAGAGTGTTTCAACAGTGTTGTCCATACAGTGAAAGTCAATGGGGTCCAAAACCTTCAAGCTCCAATCAAATCTCAACATTGATCAACATCGCATGGGTCTGTGTATGCTTGTTACAAACCACATTGGTTCTTGTACATAATGACGTTTGAGGTTCATGTTGCTATTATTTATATTGATCTGTTGATCATGCAAAGTGAATATATCAGTTCAGAAGACACACAATACAGCAGGTAATTCACACTACCTTTATATACTTTTCGGAGCTTGAAAGTTTTAGATTGCATTAACTAATAATATGGACCAAAAAAAATTCTTCAAAATCTTTTAATTTCTTCTCTTCATTTCAGAAGAAAGAAAGTCATATGAGTTTTGAAGGACATGAGGGTGAGAAAATGACGGCAGAATTTTCACTATCCCTTTAAATTAGGGGTTCTGAATTATAAGCCTGTCCTTGACGTGCACAAAAACTCAAAGATGGATAGTTAAACATGGAAAGAGAATGCTTCAGATACCCTTCATCTGCATACAAAGCTAAAAGAGGATCAAGTCTGAGAACATCTAATCTCTGGTTTTCCTGGACCTTTTCTCAGAGCTAGCGGTTTTGCTAAA